>ML398641.1:0-40293 GCA_005239525.1 Nicotiana knightiana | reverse complement strand
TAAGTCCATGGTTTATTGGTCCTTTCGAGGTGCTTCAGAAGGTTGGAGAGGTGGCTTATAGACCTGCCTTACCACCCAGTCTATCGAGTGTTCATCCGGTATTTCATGTGTCGATGCTCAGGAAATATGTGGGTAACCCGTCTCATGTGTTAGACTTCAGCACAGTTCGGCTCGAGGATGATATGTCTTTTTAGGTAGAGCCAGTGGCTATTTTGGCTCGCGAGGTCAGGAAGTTGAGGTCAAAGGAGATAACTTCAGTGAAGGTACAATGGAGAGGTCAGCCAGTGGAGAAGTCTACTTGGGAGACCGAGCGGGAGATGCAGAGCAAATTTCCTCACTTGTTTGAGACTCCAGGTATGTTTCTAGACCAGTTCGAGGATGAACATTTGTTTAAGAGGGGGAGAATGTAACGACCAGGTCTGTCGTTGCATAAAAACCTGCATTATAATTACTGTTATTGACTTGTTATAGATTGGTTATTCTATTATTGATGTGTTAGAGTTGATAGGCTTGAAATCGGAATGGTTATATGAGAATTCAGTCACTTAGTCCTTAAGAATAACCTTAAAATGAGAAAAGTCAACTAAGAGTTGACTTATTGGAAAACAACCTCGGAATACGGATTTTATGGTTCGAATAGCTTCGTTAGGTGATTTGGGACTTAAGAGTGTGTTCAGAATAATTTTGGGACGTCCGGTGTAGAATTAGTCTTGAATTGGCGAAAGCTAGTTTTTGGTGATTTTCGGACGGCAATGGAAAATAGGCTATCGGGGTCGAATAGAATTCCGGCAGTTAGAGCATGTTTGTAATGTCATTTTGGATGTGTCTGCAAAATTTCAGGTCCATCGAAGTTGTTTTAGATAGTTCCGGCATCGTTGGAGGATTTTAGAAATTGCAAGGTTCTTAGGGTTGAATTTGATGGGATTTTGGTGTTTTGATGTTATTTTAGTGTTTCGGGAGTGCAACTAAGTTTGAATGATCATATATGAGGTGCTGGTATGTTTGGTTGGGGTCCCGAAGGGCTCGGGATGGTTTCATATGGTTAACGGGGAGTTTGGAATGATTTTTCATTTGCTGAAGTTCTGTTGCTGGTGTTTTTTTTCGCACCTGCGGATGGGGAGCCGCAGTTGCGGTCCCGCAGGAGCGGACATGGTACCGCAGGTGCGGAAATTGGCTAAGTGAGGGTATTCCGCAGGTGCAAGGTATTGGCCGCACCTGCGAGGCCGCAGGTGCAGGAGGTCAATCGCAGGTGCGGGAGGTTAATCACAGGTGCGGGATTTGAGGCCTTAGGATATTTCCGCAGGTGCGCATCTGGGATCCGTAGTGTGGTTCTGAAGGTGCGTGTAAGGGGTCGCAGGTGCGGACCCACTGGTCAGAAGATATAAAAATGTGCCTTCGCGAATTTTAGCCATTTTCTCAATATTTCATCCGGGTTTGAAGCTGTTGGAAGGGTTTTGAAGAGGGAATTCGATAGTTCTTCACCAAGGTGAGATTTTTGGACTCTAAACTCATTTATATGTGATTAAAAGTCGGATTTATGGTGGAAATTAGGGAAAAATAAGTGTAAATTGGGTGACTAGGGCTTGGGATTAAGAATCCTTAAAATGGTGATTTGAGGGGTCATTCGGACTCCGAATTTAGTGTTCTTTATATGTTCGGACTCGTGAGATGACGAATATTAGTTTGGTATAAACAATTTTGAATTTCGGGACGTGGGCCCGGGGGTCGGGTTTTGACCAATTTCGAAATTTTTGAGTATTTTGATACATTTCGATTGGGATTAGTTCCTTAGCATGTTATAATGATATACATCTGATTGTTGGTAGATTTGGAGCACTCGGAGGCCGAATTTAGACTCAAGGACATTGTGGAGTAGTGTATTAGCCGGTTTTAAGGTAAGTAACGCTTCCAAACTTGGAACAGAGGGTTCGAAACCCCAAACTATTTGATATTTGCTGTTAATTAAGGTGATGCACTTGCGAAGTGACGGGCATGCAGGCGTTTACCGAATAATCGTAGCCTGGCTCATCCCATGGCATTGTCTACTGGTTATCTCAGATTGATATTCTACTGCAAAGGTGGTAATTATCTTGAACGAAATAGAAATCATGCTAAGTATAAATGTTAAGGCTTCACGCCGATATGTTTAGACCAGAATGGTCGATTATTGTTGTCTCTATCTGTGAGTATTTATTTCATGTACTCAGTCTTGTTATAGTATATGTTTCATGCCTCAGTCTCGTACGCTGCTAGTTTATTCTATATTATCATTTGTTTGGGCTGATTTTTGTATGTTAGAGCATTGTGAGTGAGACTGGAAGGTACTGACTGAGTGAGGCTTGAGGCCTGGTTTTGAGACAGTTATGAGGTCGGACTGCACACCGCAACGATCCTGAAATCATGCCTCCGTTGGCTTGATATAGCGCTTGGGCTGAAAGGAGTCTCTCCGGAGTCTATACACCCCCAGTGAGTGCACAGATATACCGGAGATGGATTTCTCCGTGGTTATTATGTTCTAGAGATGGATTTCTCCGTGGTTATTATGTTCCGGAGATGGATTCCTCCGTGGTTATCATGTTCCGAAGATGGATTTCTCCGTCTGGATCAGTCTTTTTCCTCAGTACTTGGTGACTGTGTCACTTGTGTTTATGTAATATCTGGGATGGACTTCCCTGGGTCAGAAGTCCGTATTCTAGTACTGAGTGGACCACATTATGAGAGAGCGATTACTGAGTATACATCATTCTTGGTTCTATACGCATTCATGCTAGTATGTGGAGTTACAGACATATCATGATGCCTTGTGTTTATTTCCTCACATATTACTGTCATGTCCAATTTATATACTGTTGTTGGAATTATCGGAGGTTTAGTCCGTCACTACCACTCAGCCCGTAGTTTAGTTTCGTTAGTACTGAGTTTGTGTACTCACGTTATCCCCTGCACCTTGTGTGCAGATACAGGTACATCGAAATTTAGCTCGGGTCAGGGAGCATATCAGTTTCATCAGAGTTGATGAGGTAGCAACTGGAGACCGTGATCTCGTCTTCTCTTTCCTTTCTACCTGTCGTATTTATTTTCAGATTATGTAGTCATTTCTTTGGTTGTATTAAGTATTAGCAGCTCATGACTGTGTGACACTGGATCCGGGGTTAGTAGGATTTGGTCTTTTGAATTTCATAAACTGGTTTCCCAAAAATATTGGATTATTATTATTGTTATTATTATTATTATTATTATTATTATTATTATTATTATTATTATTATTATTATTATTATTATTATTATTGATTTCATACGTTAAAAAGGGCATTATATTGGAAATTGTATTTAGTTAGATAAAATGGGTGGCTTGCCTGGTTCCACGACAGGCGCCATCACGACTCCGGAAATGGGTCGTGACATGTCTCAAGGAAGATCTTCATCTCAGATTAACTATCATTTCGGTATGATAGCCATCCACTTAACTTTCACAACTATTTCTAATCCTGGAAGGAAGTTTTACAAAATCCCTAAGCGTGAGCTTAGTTGTTTTTTTTGTAAAATTTGCATTTTTTTTGCATATGTTTTATGTTTTCAATTGTATAATTTATAAGTTTTTAGTCTAAATGTAATTTAATGTTATTGACAGGTTTATTCATGTCGGTTTTTCTTGTGGCAATATGAAGTTTTCCCAGATTCACCTATGAATGCAATTAGATAATTAGGGTCGTATGTTGTTAAGTTGGACACGGAGAAATTGAATCAAGAAGTAGCTACCATGAAGTCTATGTCACGACCCAAATTCCCAATCTTAGGGATCGTGATAGCGCCTAATACCACACTTGCTAGACAAGCCAATGTTAGAATTCGTGTAGCTAATTTCCTTTGATTATTTTCTTAAGCATCAATAAATAAATTTGAAGTAAACTTAATTTAAGTGATTTCTAAAGATAAAATAATAAACAATTGAATAAAAACAAACCACGTACTTATCATATAATAGATCTAGAACTACCCAAGAGTCTGGTGTCATAATTCACGAACTACTAAAGAATACTACAAACACTGGGCTGAAAGAAATAGCGTAACTGTTCTGAATATAATAAAACAGTTTTATAAAAATAGGAGAAGACTCTCGGGATCTGCGAGCGCCGGCAGATATACCTCGTGTCTCCGAATAAATAGATGGCTGCTCTAAAAATCTCTACTACTGGCAAGTACCTAGATCTGCACAAAAGAGTGCCAAGTGTAGTATCAGTACAACCGACCTCATGTAATGAGTAATTTCCGAGCCTAACCTCAACGAAGTAGTGACGAGGCTACAATGGGGCATTAATAACATATAACCTGTGACAATAATATATACAATAACACAATAAAATAATTCTACACAAACAAGAAAAATATAACTGAGACAATAAATATAAAGCAAGAAGGAAATCGAAACAAATAATTAAGTATTGCAACAACAATGAAATAACTCAGCCGCCTTTTGCAGGCCTCAGCTATAACCAACTCTCAAATAATTTCCAAGTTTCCAAACTTTAACTTTAAATAAAAGTAGTGCCAAAATATGAAAATAGTAAGTTTTCATATTTTTGTTTTTCTTTGAAAATCAGTAAAAATATAAATGTCCTCCCTTATCGCTCCTTGTTGCAGCGTGAAACCCTCTCCCACCTGTCCACCATTATTGCTCCTCCCTAAATATATCACCCTTATCACTCCTGTTGCGGCGTGCAACCCGATCCCACCTGTCCACCATTATTGCTCCTCCCTAAATATATCACCCTTATCACTCCTGTTGCGGCGTGCAACCCGATCCCACCTGTCCACCCTTATCATTCCTTGTTGCGGCGTGCAACCCGCTCCCACCAGACATATCATATCAATTTATTCATAATTTCACAATTCAAGTCAAAGCCTTTCACAATATTTATGTCTCGACAATTGTAAACAGAACAAGTTTCACTTTAAATAACAGTAAAAGCATAATATGAAATAATGACAATAAAATAATGAGTGTTTCAACCTTTATTTTATGAACAGTAAAATATGCATATTGTAATGACCCGATCGGTCGCTTTGCGTATCAGGACCTCGTTCCCCTAAATGAGGCTTCCCGTAGTGGCTTATTATATGACTTGCGGGGACGGGTGGTTCGCGATTTAGAAGCGTTTAGAGTGGTATAGGAACACTTGGTTCCTTAAGGTTGGCCTTTAAGACCAAATTTGACGTCGGTCAACATTTTGAGTAACAACCTCGGAATCGAGTTTCGACTATTCCGGTAGCTTCGTATGATGATTTCGGACTTGGGCGTATGTTCAGAATGGGTTTTGGATGACCCGGGGGCGTTTTGTGCCCAATATCGAAATTAGAGTTTCCTTAAGTTTGAAATTTGGTTTGGAACGTGTTTTGGTGTTATCGAGGTCCGAACAGAATTCCGAGATTGGGAATAGTTCTGTTATGTCATTTATCACTTGCCTGAAAAATTTGGTGTCATTCCGAGTAGTATAGGTCGGTTCGGCGCATTGTTAGCGAATTCAAGAAACTTAAAGTTCCTAAGTTTGGTTCTAGGGGTTTGAGGTATGATTTTGCGTTTTAGCGTTGTTGCGGGTGTTCCGAAAGCTCGAGCGAGTCCGCATTATGATTTGGTACTTGTTGGTATATTTGGACGGGGGCTCGGGTGGGCCCAAGTGCCTCTCGGGCACCAAACGAGGCCAAAAACTAGCTGAAGCAATTGCTGGTGCACCTGATCTGGTGTGACCGCAGGTGCGGTCGCCCAGTGGCAGGTGCGAGACCGCTCCTGCGGTCCCAGCCTCGCAGGTGTGACCCCAGGTGGGCTGCCCAGTTCTCGCAGGTGCGGAGCCGAGGCCCTTGTCCCATTTTCCGCAGGTGCGAGACCGCAGGTGCGGTCCTTGAGCCGCAGATGCGGAACTACTGAAAGCAATGTGTTCTTTTAAACACGGGAAAGGTTCATTTTATCCATTTTTCTTCCACCATTGTCGACTTAGGGAGCTTGGGAAAGGGCCAATCCACCTAGCTATTGAAAGGTAAGTGATTTCTACTCTAATATTAGTTTAATACATGAAATCCTAGGTAGATTAACCCCCTAATTAGTGGAAAATCATGGGTTAGAGTAGAAACCTAGGTTTTATGAAAATTGGGAAAATTACCAAGAAATTTGCCATGGAATCATACAAAAACTATATACTAATGATCCTTAGGTTATGCGTAAGTGTTTCTTTCGAAAATTTCCGGAATCCGAGCAAGTGGGCCCGGGGGTGTATTTTGAGATATTGAAAATTAGGCTAAATTGGTTAACTAATTAGGGAAATTCCATATGTTTGAGCATAAATTGATGTATTTATGTAAAATTTGGCTAGTTTCGAGTCCTTGGGTGACGAGTTTGGAGTTTCGGGCGCGTTCTTGACCCGGAGAGTAGGTTCGACACAAGGTGAGTCTCCTTTCTAACCTTGTAAGAGGGAATTGTCCCCATAGGTGATTATAAATAATTGCATGTCCTTATTTGTGGGGGCTACGCACGCACGAAGTGACGAGAGTCCATGCGTAGCTACTACTATGTTATGTTGGGTAGTTCTAGGACTCACAAGCATGCTTATATGTGCCTTACATGTATTCCTAAATGCATTTTTAGTTGCTTATTATCCTTGAATTGTCATGAGAGTATTAGGAAGGTGTGTTCCATATTATATCGCTTAAGTTCTTGCTTTAAAGTATAATCTCTGTTAACTCCTTAATATTGATAATTTTATGTATGTATGAGGCACCCGCGTCACATGTATGATTCGTGAGTGGAATAGCCCTACTATTATGTCAATTGTGTCGCATGTTCGATTTGCGAGCGGGGTAATAGATGCATCTATGGTTCGAGCTGTTCAACCCTCGGCAATGCACATTTATTTTTGCGACGTTTCGGCTGTACGCTTTCGGCCTATTATGTGGTATATGATTTACTGGGAATTTGTTGTACTTGTATAAACTGTTTCATGTGGAAAAGGGAATTTAGTACATTATATGCTAGTGGAATTTGACATGCGAAGGTAATTACACCTATATTTGATATTTTATGTCTTTGTGATTACTACGACTGTTATGCCTGCCTAGTTCCTATTAAATTATGTTATTTAAAAATGTTGACCCTAGTAAGTATCACGTCTACCTCTCACCACTACTTCTTCGAGATTAGGCGAGATACTCACTGGGTACATATTTGTTTATGTACTCATGCTACGCTTTTGTNCTATATGATTTACTGGGAATTTGTTGTAATTGTATAAACTGTTTCATGTGAAAAAGGGAATTTAGTACATTATATGCTAGTGAAATTTGACATGCAAAGGTAATTACAACTATACTTGATATTTTATGTCTTTGTGATTACTACGACTGTTATGCCTGCCTAGTTCCTATTAAATTATGTTATTTAAAAATGTTGACCCTAGTAAGTATCACGTCTACCTCTCACCACTACTTCTTCGAGATTAGGCGAGATACTCACTGGGTACATATTTGTTTATGTACTCATGCTACGCTTTTGTACTTAATTGTACATGCTCTGAGGCAGGTGCATCTGGGTATTCATCCGGCGCTCGTCCCTGACGTATAGTGGGCGTGGATTTCTCGGTGAGCTGCTTTCCTTGACGCTTATCTCAGGCAGCACCCTGGAGTTCCTCTTTTCTTTTATTATGTCTGTACTATTTCTTCAGACAGTAGGGCAAACTTGTACTTTCTTTTGGATACTAGTTTCTATTAGATGCCCGTAGACCTGTGACGCCAGTTCCTGGCATGCCCACGTAGTGGATATTCTATTCTTTTGGGTTGTAATGATGGTGGTGATTACTATATTTATTTCTCACTTTGTTCATTTGACTCACTAATTTACTTCAAATTTATGCTTTTGAAAGAAAAACCTCTTAAGTATGGTGAATTGCTTTATAAATTAAAAAGGGATCACTAGTAAATTAAAGTTGGCTTGCCTGACATCGAAGTTGGGGGCCATCACAACCTAAATTAGGATTTGGGTTGTGAAAACATGGTATCAGAACTCTAGGTTCACGTAGGTCTCACAAGTCACGGGAAAACCTAATAGAGTCTTGCGGATCGATACAGAGATGTTTGTATTTATCTTCGGGAGGCAATAGGGTGTTAGGAAACCTCTCTTTATTCATGTTCTATCGTGCAGTTGATGGTTTACTAAATCTTATTCTTCCATTCTCTCACAGATGGTGAGGACTCGCGCAGCTGACGTTCCAGACCCGGGAGATGCCGCTACCCCCGCCGTCCGAGTCCGTGGCAGAGGCCGGGGGAGGGAACCGACCCGAGGTAGGGGAAGAGGGAATCCCAGAGCTGTAGCATACCTAGTAGATCCGACAGAGGATCCTATCACAGAGGAGTAGGGCGAGGTGCCCCCAACAGGTCTTGTCCCAGTAGACTTTATGACGGCGTCAGGCTTCCAGGAGGTCATGGGCCGTATGATGAGATTTATGGACACTATGACACAGGCTGGTTTATTTCCAGCGGATCCTTCCATATCTCAGGCAGGAGGGGGAGCCCACACCCCTACTGCCCAGGCCGCAGGCCATGCAACAACAGTTCATCAGACCCCGGGTACACTACCCGGAGGTGTAGCCCAGCCAGTAGCAGCAGCACCTGAGCTTAGACCAGCTGTGGACGGTGATCCGCAGAAGTTACTGGATAGATGGAACCGATTGCACCCTCCTATCTTCGGAGGTGAGAAGGGAGAGGATGCCCAGGACTTCATTGATAGTTTCAGGGACGGATTGCACAACATGAGGATACCGGAGTCCCATGGATTGGACTTCACTACTTTTCAGCTTGAGGGCAGGGCCCGCAGATGGTTGCGGTCCTATGTCCTGGGTAGACCGGCAAGTTCCCCTTCCATCACTTAGGAGCAGTACACTCAGCTATTCCTGGACAGGTATATCCCACCCTCCGAGAGGAAAGAGCTGCGATATCAGTTTGAGCAGCTGGAGCAGGGACAAATATCGGTGACAGACTACGAGGCCAGGTTTCTGAGTTGTCTCGTCATGCCCTTATGATACTTCCTGCTGATGCTGAGAGAGTGCGAAGATTTGTAGTTGGGATGCACTCAGGTATTAGGGCCAACATGGCCCGAGAGGTGGAGATGGGGACTCCCTATCATCTTGTGGTCGAGATAGCTCGCCGGATTGAGGGTTATCGTTCGAGGGGCAGAGAGCAGAGTCAGCAAGATAACAGATCTAGATTTTCAGGAGATTTCAGAGGTGCCCCATCCAGGGGTAGAGGTCAGTTCGATAGAGGCCAGCCTAGCAGGCCTCTAGATTCAGCTCCTCCACCACCTCCCGTGGTGCTCCAATGAGGCCCTATTTCAGCGCCATGCCAGAGAGGTCCTACCATCCTCCAGCCATTCAGGGTTCCTCAGGCTGGTATTCCGGTCATCAGAGGTCTTCTAGTCCTTACTTCAGTGCCATGCCGGAGGGTTCTTACTGTCCCCTAGCTATCCAGGGTCCTTCTTCAGGGCAGCAGGCCATGCCACCAGCTAGATGTTATGAGTGTGGGGATCCAGGCCATATGAGGAGGACTTGTCCCAGGCTTTGGGGCAAGGCCGTTCAACAGAGCTATCAGCCTACATTTTCAGCACCGACGGCTCGTCCACCCAAAGGTGGAGGGCAGACTGGTAGAGGTCGTCCCAGAGGTGGAGGCCAGGAAGGGGGAGCTCTGCCGGCCCCTATTCATTCCAGCGAAGGTCAGTCATCCGGTGCTCCAGCTAGATTCTATGATATTCCGGCCCGATCAGATGCAGTGGCCTCAGATGCTGTGATCACATGTACTATTTCAGTAGGTGGGAGAGATGCATTAGTGTTATTTTATCCAGAATCCACCTATTCATATGTGTCAGCCTTATTTGCTTGTTTCCTGGATGTTCCTCGCGAGTCCTTGGGTACTCTTATTTATGTGTCCACTCCCGTGGGAGATTCTGTGGTTGTAGACCGGATTTATCTGTCCTGTGTGATTTCATTCTGTGGGTTCAAGACCAGAGCGAACCTTTTATTGCTCGGCATGGTTGATTTTGAGGTTATTTTAGGCATGGACTGGTTATCTCCTTATCATGTCGTGCTAGATTTCCATTCCAAGACAGTTACCTTAGCCATGCCCGAGTCGCCTAGGCTGGAGTGGAGAGGCTCCTCAGTTAGTGCAGCTAGCCGGGTTGTTTCATTCCTGAAGGCTCAACATATGGTCGAGAAGGGTTGTCTAGCCTATCTTGCTTATGTGCGGGACACCACCGCCGAGTCTCCGACAATTGATTCAGTGCCAGTGGTTCGAGAGTTTGCTGATGTATTCCCTTCAGACCTTCCAGGCATGCCTCCAGATCGTGATATTGATTTCTGCATTGATTTAGCTCCAGGCACCCATCCTATATCTATTCCTCCATACCGTATGACTCTGAATGAGTTGAAGGAGTTGAAGGAACAACTTGAGGAGTTGTTTGCTAAGGGGTTTATCAGGCCGAGTGTATCATTGTGGGGTGCCCCAGTTTTACTTGTGAAGAAGAAGGATGGGACTATGCAGATGTGTATTGACTACCGCCAGTTGAACAAGGTTACCATTAAGAACAAGTATCCTTTGCCGCACATCGGTGATTTGTTTGACCAGTTGCAGGGTACTCGGGTGTTTTCTAAGATTTATTTGAGATCGAGATATCATCAGTTGAGGATTCGGGCCTCAGATGTTCCGAAGACTGCTTTTCGTACGAGATATGGACATTATGAGTTCCTGGTGACGTCCTTTGGATTTACTAATGCCCCATCAACATTTATGTACTTGATGAATAGGCCATTCAGGCCGTACATTGATTCTTTTGTCATTGTCTTCATTGATGACATTCTGATTTACTCACGTAGCATGGGAGAGCACGAGCAACATTTGAGGGTGGTGCTCCAGAATTTGCGAGAACAAAAGCTATATGCTAAGTTCTCCAAGTGTGAGTTCTGGTTGGATTCCGTGGCATTCTTGGGACATGTGGTATCCGTAGAGGGTATCAAGGTTGATCCTAAGAATATTGAGGCAGTTTAGAGTTGTCCACGTGCTACTTCAGCTACAAAGATCAGGAGTTTCTTGGGTCTAGCAGGCTACTATCGGTGATTTGTGGAGGGATTTTTATCCATTGCAGCCCACTGACTCGATTGACTCAGAAGAATGCCCCGTTCCGATGTTCCGACGAGTTTGAGGCGAGCGTTCAGAAGCTCAAGACAACCTTGACCTCACACCAGTTCTGGTATTGCCCTCCGATTTTGGGATGTATACAGTGTATTGCGATGCCTCACGCGTTGGCTTGAGTGTGTGTTGATGCAGTAGGGGAGAGTTTTTGCTTATGCTTCGCGCCATCTGAAGGTTCACGAGAATAATTACCCTGTGCACGATTTGGAGTTGGCGGCGATTATTCATGCCTTTAAGATTTGGAGGCATTACTTGTATGGGGTGTCCTGTGAGGTTTATACAGACCACCACAGCTTGCAGCACTTGTTCAAGCAGAGGGATCTTAATTTGAGACAGCGTAGATGGCTTGAGTTGTTGAAGGATTATGATATCACGATTCTTTATCATCCAGGTAAGGCAAATGTGGTAGCAGACGCTTTGAGCAGGACGGCAGAGAGTATGGGTAGCTTGTCTTATATTGCAGCAGAGAGGAGACCTCTAGCCTTGGACATTCAGTCATTTGTTAATCTCCTGGTGAGATTAGACCTTTCAGAGCCTCGCCGAGTTTTAGCACATGTGGTTGCTCAGTCTTCGTTATTGGGAGAGATTAAGGCTCGACAGTTTGATGATCTGTACTTGGCAGAGCTACGGAAGACAGTAGTTCAGGGTGGTGCCAAGGAGGTTACTATTGGAGAGGATGGTGTTCTGAGACTTCAGGGTCATTTATGTGTTACTAATGTTGATGTCCTGAGAGAGAGAGAGGATTCTAGAGGAGGAACACAGTTAAAGGTACTCTGTTCATCCTGGTGCTACGAAGATGCATCGTGATTTGAAGCAACATTCATTTCTAGTGGAGGTGGATGAAGAAGTACATTGTGGAGTATGTGGCTAGGTGTCTTAATTGCCAGCAGGTTAAGTATGAGCACCAGAGGCCAGGAGGCCTACTTCAGCAGATGTCCATTTTCGAGTGGAAGTGGGAGCGCATCACTATGGACTTCGTGGTTGGGTTACCTCGGACTTTGCGGAAGGTTGACTCGATTTGGGTCATTGTGGATATGTTGACCAAACCGGCGCATTTCATTCCAGTGGCTACTACGTATACTTCTGAGAGGTTGGCCCAGATTTACATTAGGGAGATAGTCTGGTTGCACGGTGTGCCGGTGTCCATTATATCAGATCGAGGTCCTCAGTTCACCTCGCACTTCTGGAGAGTATTGCATAGTGAGATGGGTACCCAGATAGATCTCAGCACATCATTTCACCCTCAGACTGATGGTCAGTCAGAGCGTACAATTCAGATATTGGAGGACATGCTCAAGGCATGTGTGATTGACTTCGGAGGTCAGTGGGTCCAGTTCTTGCCGTTGGCCGAGTTTTCTTACAATAATAGTTATCAGTCCAACATTGAGATGGAACCATTTGAGGCTTTGAATGGTCGGCGATGTCGTTCTCCTATCGGGTGGTTTGAGCCTGGCAAGGCTAAGTTATATGGAACCGACCTAGTGGAGGATGCTTTGGAGAAAGTGAAGTTGATTCAGGAGAGGCTCCGCACAGCACAGTCCAGACAGAAGAATTACGCGGATCATAAAGCGCGTGATGTATCATTTATGGAGGGAGATAAGGTCATGTTGAAAGTCTTGCCGATGAAGGGTATTATGAGGTTCGTGAAGAAGGTCAAGATGAGCCCAAGGTTTATAGGTCCCTTCGAGGTGTTGAGGCGAGTTGGGGAGGTTGCTTATGAGCTAACTTTACCTCCCAGTTTGTCAGGAGTTCATCCGGTTTTTCATGTATCCATGCTCTGGAGGTACCACGCTGACTTATCTCACGTGGTTGATTTCAACACTATTCAGTTGGATGAGAGGTTGGGCTACAAGGAGGAGCCAATTGCTATTATTGATAGGCAGGATCGCCAGTTGAGGTCCAAGAGAGTTTCTGCTGTGAAGGTCCACTGGAGGGGCCAACTTGCCGAAGAGGCGACCTGGGAGTCCGAGGAGGACATGTATAGCAGATATCCGCACCTATTCAGCACTTCAGCTATGATTCTAGACCCGTTCGAGGATGAAAGTTTGTTTAAGAGGTGGAGAATGTAACGACCCGACCAGTCGTTTTGCCTATCAGGACCCCGTTCCCCTAAATGAGATTTCCCGTAGCGGCTTATTATGATTTATGACTTGCGGGGACGGGTGGTTCGGGATTCAAAAACGTTTAGAGTGGTATAGGAACTCTTGGTTCCTTAAGGTTGGCCTTTAAGGCCAAGTTTGACTTCGGTCAACATTTTGAGTAACGACCTCGGAATCGAGTTTCGGGGGTTCCGGTAGCTTCGTATGATGATTTCGGACTTGGGCGTATGTTCGAAATGGATTTTGGATGACCCGGGGGCGTTTCGGCGCCCAATATCGAAATTAGAGTTTCCTTAAGTTTGAAATTTGGTTTGGAACATGTTTTGGTGTTATCGAGGTCCGAACGGAATTCCGAGACTGGGAATAGTTCCGTTATGTCATTTATGACTTGCCTGCAAAATTTGGTGTCATTCCGAGTAGTACAGGCCGGTTCGGCACATTGCTAGCGAATTCAAGAAACTTAAAGTTGCTAAGTTTGGTTCTAGGGGTTTTGAGGTGTGATTTTGATTTTTAGCGTTGTTGCGGGTGTTCCGAAGGCTCGAGCGATTCCGTATTATGATTTGGGACTTGTTGGTATATTTGGACGGGGGCTCGGGTGGGCCCAGGTGCCTTTCGGGCACTAAACGAGACCAAAAACCAGCTGAAGCAATTGCTGGTGCACCTGATCTGGTGTGACCGCAGGTGCGGTCGCCCAGTCACAGGTGCCAGACCACTCCTGCGGTCCCAGCCTCACAGGTGCGACCCCAGGTGGGCTGCCCAGTTCTTGCAGGGCAGGCCTTCCCTGCAGGTGCGGACTACTGCCCGCAGGTGCGAGCCCAGGCCCTTGTCCCATTTTCCGCAGGTGCGGTCCTTGAGCCGCGGGTGCGGAACTACTGAAGGAAGTGTTTTCATTTAAACACGGGAAAGGTTCATTTTATCCATTTTTCTTCCACAATTGTCGACTTAGGGAGCTTGGGAAAGGTCCAATCCACCTAGTACTGAAAGGTAACTGATTTCTACTCTAATATTAGTTTAATACATGAAATCCTAGGTAGATTAACCCCCTAATTAGTGGAAAATCATGGGTTAGAGTAGAAACCTAGGTTTTATGAAAATTGGGAAAATTACCATGAAATTTGCCATGGAATCATACAAAAACTATATATTAATGATCCTTAGGTTATGGGAAAGTGTTTCCTTCGAAAATTTCCGGAATCCGAGCATGTGGGCCCGTGGGTGTATTTTGAGATATTGCAAAGTAGGCTAAATTGGTTAACTAATTAGGGAAATTCCATACTTTTGAGCATAAATTAATGTATTTATGTAACATTTGGCTAGTTTCGAGTCCTTGGGTGACGAGTCTGGAGTTTTGGGCGCGTTCTTGACCCGGAGAGTAGGTTCGACACAAGGTGAGTCTCCTTTCTAACCTTGTAAGAGGGAATTGTCCCCATAGGTGATTATAAATAATTGCATGTCCTTATTTGCGGGGGCTACGCACGCACGAAGTGACGAGAGTCCGTGCGTAGCTACTACTATGTTATGTTGGGCGGTTCTAGGACTCACAAGCATGCTTATATGTGCCTTACATGTATTTATAAACGCATTTTGAGTTGCTTATTATCCTTGAATATGCATGAGAATATTAGGAAGTTGTGTTCCATATTATATCGCTTAAGTTCTTGCTTTAAAGTATAATCTCTGTTAACTCCTTAATATTGATAATTGTATGTATGTATGTGGCACCCGCGTCACATGTATGATTCATGAGCGGAATAGCCCTACTATTATGTCAATTGTGTCGCATGTTCGATTTGCGAGCGGGGTAATAGATGCATCTATGGTTTGAGCCGTTCGACCCTCGACAATGCACATTTATTTTCGCGATGCTTCGGCCGTACGCTTTCGGCCTATTATGTGGTATATTATTTACTGGGAATTTGTTGTAATTGTATAAACTGTTTCATGTGAAAAGGGGAATTTAGTATATTACATTATAGTGGAATTTGACATGCGAAGGTAATTACAATTATACTTGATATTTTATGTCTTTGTGATTACTACGACTGTTATGCCTGCCTAGTTCCTATTAAATTATGTTATTTAAAAATATTGACCCTGGTAAGTATCACGTCTACCTCTCGTCACTACTTTTTTGAGATTAGACGGGATACTCACTGGGTACATATTTGTTTGTGTACTCATGCTACGCTTTTGTACTTAATTGTACAGGCTCTGAGGCAGGTGCCTCTGGGTATTCATCCGGCGCTCGTCCCTGACGTATAGTGGGCGTGGACTTCTCGGTGAGATGCTTTCCTTGACGCTTATCTCTGGCAGCACCTTGGAGTTCCTCTTTTCTTTTGTTATGTCTGTATTATTTCTTCAGACAGTAGGTAAAATTGTACTTTCTTTTGGATACTAGTTTCTATTAGATACTCGTAGACCTGTGACGCTAGTTCCTGACATGCCCACGTAGTGGATATTCTATTCTTTTGGGTTGTAATGATGGTGGTGATTACTATATTTATTGCTCACTTTGGTCGTTTAAGTCACTAATTTACTTCAAATTTATGTTTTTTAAAGAAAAACCTCTTAAGTATGGTGAATTGCTTTATAAATTAAAAAGGGATCACTAGTAAATTAAAGTTGGCTTGCCTGACATCGAAGTTGGGAGCCATCGCGACCTAAATTGGGATTTGGGTTGTGACACATATTCTCCCTTATCATTGTCTTATTGCGGCGTGCAACCCGATCCCACCTATTCACAATATCACAATCAATTTGTTCACCCGTATCACAATTAATTATCCATCCTTATCACAACCCCCTTATCACAGCCCCCTTATCACAATGTATTTTGTTTATTCATCAAAAACTTTCATAGTTCAAGCCAAACCTTTCACAACACCTTTATTTCAACAATTGCTAATAGAAAACAATATAGCTCGTAAGCTTCAACCAATATCATTTTACAATAAAACCAACCAGAATATATGTAAATACTGTAACACTGTCAACCCAGCTCAATCTTTATGTACTATGATAGAATCAAGAGAACAACCAACACTTTTAACACACTTGCAACAATAATTGTCGATTGAAATCAAATAGCCACGTAAACCTCAACAGTCCTAAGACAGTTAAACTGCAATTCTTATAAATTCCTCAATATTATAAAAAATAAAGCAACAAGAACATAAATATATACGTGCCTCGTAGAAACAATGCCAAACTACTCAACCGTTTTGTACCACAAGGGAACCAAATAAACAACAATACTATTTTCAAAATAACCACAACAATATTTAACAACAACAGAATAAGGCCAACTAATCGTAGAAACAATAATGAACATAGAACAATTAAGCCAGGAATCAATTAACTTAGGAACGAGGAAGGGATCATGTTTAACAGACCATTTGGTGGTGCATAGATACTCGTCACCTCACCTATACACCACACACATGGATTTCACATAGCAAACAAGTGGGGACTCCTATTCCCTCAAGTCAAAGTTAGACTAAACACTTAACCTCAAATTCGCAGGTCACTCACTGCTCAATTATAGCCTTTCCCTTTGAATTCACCTCCAATACACTCGAATCTAACCATAATTAACTTAATATCATTAATTAATTCTAAAGGAACTAACTTTACTGAAAATTATAATTTTTCCTAAGTTTTCTCAAAAAAGGTAAAAACCCGACCCTGAGCCCGCTTGGTCTGAACTCGGGGTTCAGACCAAATTACGTTTACCCATTCACCCATGAACCCAGATATATAATTAGTTTCGAAATCCGACCTCAATTCGAGGTAAAGATTCGATTTTTATAAAATTCCCTAATTCTACCCAAACCCTCAATTTTTACCATGAAAATTCTTAGTTTTGATTTAAAAGTGATGAAAAACAATGAGTGATTGAAAGATTAAAGTTTAGAATTGATTACCTATGACTTGGGGGTGATATTTGGTGAATAAATTCGTTCCTAGGACTGTGGGGTATGAAAATTTGACGAAGAAAAAGTCTGCCCGTTTTATATATATTTTTCTATCAGTTTTTCTACCTCGTTTCTCGTGCCAAATGGTCCCAAAACTCAATTTTTATGTCTCCAATGGATAACTTGTGAAATTCTAGTCAGTTTAGGCTTTTGAATCACTTAATTTGACCTTATAATGAAGGATATATGTAGGTTTTAATATTTACAAATAGTGCAGATTTTTAATACGTCGTCAGTGGCAATTTCGTAATTAACCTGAAAAATCTGGCAACCTTAGTAAAATGACCATAAAATTCTCATACGATGTCCAAATTCAATTATTCTTTTTTCTACGGGTCCGTAATTACGGTACGAATCTAATTCATTCAAAACAGAAATCGGAGTCCATTTATTCAATATGATATCATTTATGCTTGAAGAAGCGACGTCGAAACATAAGAAAGAACGAGTGTAACACAACCCAAACCTATTTGAAACTCACCTGAGCTCTCGGGGCTCTAAACCAAACATTCATGCAAGTTTAAAATCATTATAAGGACTTGCTCGTGCGATCAAATCATGAAAATAACATGTAAAACTATGAATTAAACCTCAAAACTCATTATTTTTCTCAAGAACACTTAAAGTTCACTATTTAACAACCGGATGCCCGAATCACGTCAAACGAATTCCGTTTTTCACCAAATTTCAAATTCAAGGCCTAAATATCATAAAAAAAACTATATCGAGCTTCGGAACCACAATACGGTCTTGATACCAACGTTTTCAAACATAAATTCCTTTATTTATTTCATTAATATTTCAACAAAACAATTTATTTCAAAATTGATTTCTAAGGTTTGGGACCTCGGAATTCATTTTCGGGCATACGCCCGAGTCCCATATTTTACTGCGGACCTTTCGGGATAGCTGGAATACGGATCCGGGTCTGTTTACTCAAAATATTAACAAAAGTCAATTTTAATATAATTTTAGCTGTAAAAATTACTATTTCTCATATTTTCACATAAAAACTTTCTGGTTTCATGCCGTACTGTGCACACAAATCGAGGTATCTAAAATTAACCTTTTTAGGGCTATTAAGTCTAGAACGGAGTCTAATTTCACAGAATGATCCCTTGAGTCATCACAGTCTAAAACACATTCTTAGGTGTTTAAAGTTTCAACATTGAAAGAGAAAGTATCAAAGATGTGGATCATTCTATTGATTTTATGGCACTGTTGTTGGGGTTCATTGTTGCTTCAATGAAGAAATGAATGGCTTAGGAGATGTGGTTGTTGTAATGTTATCTCTAGTTGGGTGTTAACTTGTAGGTGTCTAACTTGAGGGTATCTAATGTTAGATTGCATTGTTGCTTTGTGTTGTTAAAGTTTTTAATTAACAGTAATGTATATCTCTTATGTTTTACTGGTTATTTAAGTATACATATTTGTTACATTGTTAGTTCGTTTATATAGTTGTGATTTTCAAATAGAACTTGTAGAGTATAATTCATGAATCAACAATGAAATAGATAGTTGGACAATGAAATAGATAATTGGACAGTGAATTTCATTGCTGGATAATATGAATTGACATTGAAATTTAGCAACATATTACAACAATTACATAACTTCATTTGTCAACAAGATAATTGAACACCATTAAGTTAAAATGGCCCAACAGGGATGTCACTTTATATCCCCCAAAACTGATACCACCCAAGTAATAAAATGACATCCATATTCAGTAGTTAAAGGACATAACACTTAAGTTACAAGTACTGTTACGTCATATAAGACACCAAAAACTGTCACATGTTCAGAACTTGACTAATTTGTGAATTGCCATTTCCCTTTCTTGACTTCGACTTGGCTAGTCGTTGTCTCTCTAGTTGGTTTCCTGTTATGGAAGCTTTTCCTCTCCATGTAAGATTTTAGGTGAGTGAGGAAGTTGTGTTGGCAAACTCACACCACTGGCATCACTAATAAAGTAAATAGTCCTTGTTCCAGTTGATGTGCCTAGTTGCTCCCTCCTTTGGAGTCTAGTCGTTGTCTCTGACACACGCCTTGGCAATATGGGTGGGTCTGGATTGTCTATTTCTAGATAGTCAAAATCTGATGATGCATTTCTGATGGATTGCATCCTAGACAAAGATGGTGTTGTCATAAACATATAATGAGGTCCAAAATTATTGATGGCTTGACTGGCTTGTAGTGGTGTTAGTTGCAGCTTCTTTTCTAAGGACAACCCTGCAGCAGATGTGTAACGACCTGGTCAGTCGTTACATAGAAACTGCATTATAATTGTTGTTATTGACTTGTCATAGGTTGCTTATATTGTTATTGATGTGTTAGAGTTGGTAGGCTCGAAATTGAAATGGTTGTAGTGAGAGTTTAGTCGCTTAGTCTTTAAAAATAGCCTTAAAGTTGGAAAAGTCAACTGAGAGTTGACTTATTGGTAAAAGACTTCGGAATGCGGATTTATGGCTCGGATAGCTTCGTTAGGCGATTTGGAATTTAGGAGTGTGTTCAGAATAATTTTGTGATGTCCGGTGTAGAATTAGGCTTGAATTGGCGAAAGTTAGTTTTTGGTGATTTTCGATCGGCAGTGGAAAATAGGATATCGGGGTCATAATGGAATTCCGGCAGTTGGAACAAGTTCGTAATGTCATTTTGGATGTGTCTACAAAATTTCAGGTCAATCGGAGTTGTTTTGGATAGTTTCGGCATCATTGGTGGATTTTAGAAATTTCAAAGTTCTTAGGCTTGAATCCGATGTGATTTTGGTATTTTGAAGTTATATTTAGTGTTTTGAGAGTGCAACTAAGTTTTAATGATCATACGTGATGTGTTAGTATGTTTGGTTGGGGTCCCGAGGGGATCAAGATTTAATTCGGGTGCTTAACGGAGGTTTGAACTTGGAAATTGCAGCAATGCAGCTGCTGGTGCTGGTGTAACCGCACCTGCGGATGTTTGATCATAGGTGAGGGCCCGCAGGAGCGGAAGAAGTCTCTGCAGGTCTGAGATTTGGCCAGCCAGGGAAAAGGTCGCAGATAGGGATAGGGGCCGCACCTGCGAAGTCGTAGGTGCGGAATGTGAGTCGCAGGTGCGGAGTTAGGTCGTTTAATGGAAATTCGCAGGTGCGGTTAGGGGACCGCAGGTGCGGAACCCCTGGACATTTTAAAAATAAACCCTCTGCGACTTAAACTCTTTTTACACCATTTTTGTACGGACAGAGAGCTTTGGGAGCGATTTTTGAAGAGGGAAATCAGTTTTCTTCATAGAGGTAAGTGCTTTGATCATTAAAACTCAATTATGGGTGATTATAGAACATAATCTCAGTATTAATTCATGCAAATTAGTAAAAAAATGTGGGTTTAGGGCTTGAGATTATGAGACCTTTAGAGATTGATTTGAGGGGTCAAACGAACTCCGATTTTAGTGTTCTTTATATGTACGGACTCGTGAGATGATGAAGAACAGTTTTGTATAAAAAAATTGAGTTTCAGGACGCAGGTCTGAGGGTCGGGTTTTGACCAAGTTCGGGTTTTTGAGCTAAATTTGAGATTTTTCGATTGGAATTTATTCCTTAAGCATAAATTGATGATAAAAATCTGAACTTCATAGATTTGGAGCCTTCGGAAGTTGATTCGAGAGGCAAGCATGTTGCGGAATAGTTCCGGGCTAGTTTTGATGTAAGTAATGTCTTTAAATCCTGTCTGGAGGGTATGAAACCCAGGACTATGCACCCTTTCACGGGTTTTGGAATGCAAAGATTGGAACTTGGAAATATATTCCCTATTTAGAAAACTATTGAGTTGTGAAACCGATTTTTTAAGCCTATGCTTAATGGTATTGATATATTTTGATATGATTTGGGCTGTAAGCCATGTTTGGGGCCTAGTGCCGATCTGTTTACACCTTGGGGGTTATTTTCATTGTGTTTCCTCACTTGATATGTTATGATTTTCACTCAGTCTTTTCCTGATAAATTATTTTGACACTCATAGTATTTTGATACTATTTATTGATAAATGAAACATTGTTTTGGGTCGAGAACCCGATATGTTTATGGCCTAAGGGCAAATTGGGAGTGTCTGACTAAGTGAAACTTTCAGGCCTATATTGTGAGGAGGCTTTCAGGCCTTACATGAGAGGTGAGGAGGCTTTCGGGCCTTATATGAGGGAGGCTTTCAGGCCTATATTATGGGGAGGCTTTCAGGCCTATATTGTGAGGAGGCTTTCAGGCCTATATTGTGAGGAGGCTTTCAGGCCTTATGTTGTTATAGCGTTTGGGATGTAGGAGCCCCTCCGGAGTCTGTACACACCCCTAGTGAGCGCAGGTACCTATTGAGTGATGATTATTGCCTGCGGGACTGATACTGAGTGATGATTGATACTGAGTGATGATTGATACTGAGTGATTGAGAGAATGCCTGAGGGGCAACTGTTACAAGAAATGATATTGGCCCTAGGGGCAGATTTATGATGATTTCACTAAGTTTTCGAACTATGATTTACTTAATTTTCAAACTGGTTTTTACTGAGCATTTTACTGAGACATACTGATATTACACTTGTTTTCAAAGGATTTCTGTAAACTGATTTCAAACTTATTATTTGATGAATACTAAGTGGTGACTTGGTGTTTTACTGGCTTTATGAAATTATGTATCTGTACTGTGTGTTTTAAAATTCTCAAACTGTGATTTATTTTCATTACTCCCTGTGCCTCTGTGCACAAATTCAGGTGACAATCCGGAGCAGTAGTTGTCCTTGCTCGTAGCATCAGTTCACGGGATTTTGAGGTAGCTGCCCAGCGTCCATAGCTTCTCCGTTTCCCCTCCTTATTTAGTTTTTAGCATTTCATTCCTATACTTTATTTAAGACATTAGTAGAGTTAGTTTTATTTCGTAGATGCTCGTGACCATGTTGAATCCAGTCTTGGGAGGTTTTGTTTAGAGTTGTTAGTCTATTATTGGGACGCTAAGACTTAATCACATTATTCTATGCTATGGTTGCTTCTTATTATTAAATTGTGAACTTTTATAATTGAATAAATGCATAGTAAGGTTATGGTCGTTTAGCCTAGTTCCACGATAGGCGCCATCACGACCTGGTAGGATTTGGGGTCGTGACAAGCTGAAGATCTGGCCATGGTGTCCTCAGAAGCCTCATCAACTAATGTCCTTGGCCTATTTTTTGTTTTCTTATCAACCTGTGGCTGCTTTCCCTTGCTTTTCTGTCAAAGTAATAAAGTAACAAAATTAGGATTGTATGTTAATTTCGTGAAGTAATATAGTAATGGTGTCGGGTTATCTTTTGACATTCCCTTGCATTATGCCAGACTTTTCACATGTAGAACAAGTCATCACCCTACCTTCTCTGGATTGAGACCACTCCCCTTGCCTATTTATTGTCTCATTATTTTATCTAGTCCTCTTCATTTTAGGCCTACCAGCCATATTCCCTAGCAGAAGTGGCTCCATTAAATGAGCTGGCTCTATCTTCTAGAACTTCTCTCCTCTAATTGGTTCTAACTTATGTGCATGAGTGGAGAGATAATCCTCCTTGGTGAACCACCAATGAATCGCAGACAAATGGTTCATTTTTTGTACAATAATACTTTAATATCATGAGGACATGGGATTCCAGTGAGGTCTCATGTTCTGCAAGTGTAAATTTTAGTAAGATGTTTACTCTATGCTTTTCAGAAGTTCCTTCATTCACCTCATAACCCTCTTGCCCATTAGAATCAACAATATATTTTTGTGCACTATTCAAGAATTGATAATATAACTGCATGGTATGAGGACTTACATTTTCAGTCCATAGTCATCATATCACCTTCATGCTCTCTCAACATATTCACCACCTTAATTCTTATGTCCTTAAGCATTCTAATAATTGGCTTGTGCCTAGCATCCAATATCTATGAGTTGAAGGATTCTGTTAGGTTATTGTCCACTTGTTAGTTCTTCCATACTGTGTCAAAGTATGCTCTACACCATGATTGTGGATGATACATCAACAAGTCTTCAGTAGATTCTTTATCAATTTCCCCCAAGTTTTTTAATTGGTCCTTTAAGTCTTATTCATAGCTACTCAACGCACACCACCACAGGTACTTTTTTTTCAAATCCCTAGCACCTCATCTTCTACACCAGTTAGCCTCTATGTGCCTCGGACAGTATCTGTGGTGTGCATCAGGAACTACTGCCTAAACTGACTCAATCAATCCCTCATATAAGAATGCAGGAAATTTTAACATTTAAAATAAAAAGGCATCTGTCAATAATTTTAAAAGAATAACATTGAAGTGAAATAGTATAAGTACCTTCTGCATGTATGACATAACTGTGTATCCTTCCCCAGCTTGAGGTCTAATGAATTGTTCAACAATGTCAAGAACTAGGTCCAAGTCCAGGTGACCTTTGTCTCTTTATCCACAACAGCTCAAGCAATAGAATAAAAATGATTTATTGAATCTAGAGCAACATCAACTAAAAGTTGACCTTTGCCTTTTTCTTTCATGAAAGTTTTATCCAATCCAATAAAGGGTCTCAACTCACTCTTAAACCCCATTTTTAGAGCATGGAAACATATATACATCCTAGAAAATCTTCTTTTTCCTTCACCAAGTGCATCCTTTGATAAGGTAATTATTACACCACTCCCTGGATTACTCAGCCTCAATTCATTAACATATGCCTCTATCTTATTATACTCATCAGTAAAACTACCAGCAAGAGATTCAAGTATCATTATCTTGGCCCTCTTACACTTTGCATGGCTAACATTGATGTTGAGTGTGTTTATAATAACACTCTCATCTCCTCAACTTTGATCATAGGATTCTCCTGCAGCATGTTCTTAAAATATTCTGCTAGTATTAAAATCAATCCCAGGGTTGTCATATGCAAGGTTACACGTATGTTTTGACTTAAGAGTTTTGATCTTGACCCCACCACCATTCTTATCCTCATAATTGAGACAAACAAAGGGGCAACCAACATCACACATGTACCTCAATCTTCTGGTGTCACTCTTGAATTGTTTTAAACCATAAAAGTTTGCTAAGCAATACAAATTTATCATTTTTTAGCCTTAGGTATATCTCTGAATGTCATTCATTTATACAGTTCTTTGTATTCAATCAACTTATCAGAAATCTCCCTATTTTTTGTAGTGCAAACTTATAAATCTTCAGAGCCATAATTTGAAACAACATTATCATCTTCATTTTTATTTGAACTACAATCGGTTGCAACCTCGCAATCTATTGCTTGTGATTCATTGTGGTCTATAATATTAGGAACATTAACCCCTATTTTACTATTCTCTACAACAAATACATTAATTATATTGAAATGGTCAGAAATCGTGTTTTGCAAAGTCCTAATACCCTTGTCCATGTTGCTTCATTATATCTACCAAAAGGACTACAAACTATCAGTTGTTGAACACCAACATATCCTATAGTAGATGAGGTATATTCAATTACTAAATCTATGAAAGACAGAAGGTCATAATCATAATATTTTCAAGTGTGCACCAACTTTCTTGTACATACTAATGCTGACATAATTTTCCAGTCACCTTCTTAATTGAATAACAAGTCCACATTAACCATCTTAACCTACAAAATAAATAAGATAAAAGGGTTAATAAAATTGAATATAATAAAGGGGAAAAGAATATGAATAAGAACAAATAGTAAAAAGCAATAAAGGCAGATTGAATATAATAACACAACCTTAACAAAATTTAAATATCATAGTACAAACTTTAATGTATTACCATATATTGAATATAATAAAGGGCATTCCCATATAAATCAAAAATTTTAATATATCCCCAGACATTGAATATAATAAAGATTATTCCCATATGAATTATAAACTTTAATGTATTAAGATATTTGAATAGAAACTTTAATGTATTCCTAGACATTGAAAAATATAGTTGAGTCTTGACATTATTAAACAAATGTTATGGAGGACCACAAATAATAAAGTAATAACAAAATGCACAATGATCAATAAAGGAACAACACAAAAATGTCCCACTTGGGGACCATATACAATCATCTTTACCATAAATAAAATCCATATTCCCTAAAAAAAGAAAAAGATACAATGTAATCCACATATAAACCCTCTACATTTGATTATACAAAAAATAAACTCCAATAGACCATTCACATAATAAATAAAGAAAGAATTACATCCTATGTCAGTTGGCTTAATCTCATAACTAAAAAGAGCCCATATTTTAAAATTTTACCCGACATAGCTCATTTTGCATATAATGTGTAAGGAAATTTTCATAAGCTAACCTAGCGTGAAGAAGAAAAATGGGCAGCCTCCTTTATCCATTTTCTTTTCTTTCCTCAACTTTCAAACGAAGTCAATCAAGAGGTCGCCGGCAAAGTTAACGATGTCATCAGAAAATAAATTTCCGGCAGTGGATAACCTCCTTTACCTATTTTTTCCTTCAATTTTCTAGGTGAAGAGTGTTGAACCATGTCGTTGCATAATTTTGAAGATTGACAAATGGTTGACCAGTTGAACCAGGTTCATCAGAGCACACATCTTGAACTGAATAACTGGCACATGAATCGTATATGCATAGGAGATATGTGTGCAAACTAATGAGAAGATTGAAGTCGAATTCAGCAAGGAAAGTAACAAAAGAAAGGAAGTTGATTTTGGTACGAATTTGTTCACCCAGGTAGAGTTGGACTAGAATTGGACGGAAATCTCAACTGACTCTATAAATACTTGATGTATTTCTGCTGGAATTCCACACGCACAAAAGCTGAAGTGAATCAAAATCTGAAAGCAAAGTTCCCAGAGTTATTTTGCTAGCAGAATCATTGTGCGATTTAAAGGCTACAATTCAACTAGAAGAACCAATTCCATCTGATTAATTATTGATTCTAGTTGATTGTAGTAGGAGTTTTAATATTGTATCTTTTCAGCTTTCATAGAAGCAATTGTAATAGGTACGCATTGTTCAAGTTAGAGTTAACTTGAAGCTTGTAGAAATTAGTTAGGGTCTAGTTACTACAAAGGGATTAGAGTTAATCCTAGGATTAAAAAAGAGTTTATTTTGTAATTCCGTTTGGCTCAGAGTTTTTAGTGAAGTGTTTGAGAAAATCCTACTGAGGAGTAGGTCGTGGTTTTTTCAACTTTTGAGCCAGGTATTTTCCACGTAAAAATCTCTGTGTTTTTACTTTACTTCTTTTAATATTCCGCAACAGTAGAAGTAAGTACATCAAGAAGAACCATGTTCTTCTATTGAGACAGCACTCGAATTGGGTACCACACAAAGTAACCTATCTTCTTGTGTGTTGACGTCCAAAACATCAATTGTTATCAGAGCGGGTTATTCTTGAAAGGATAACAACTTGGAGAAGATCAAGATGAGTGCACCACCTGGAAATTTGGAAGGTCAATCAACTGCAAGGCCACCACTCTTCAATGGCTAGTATTACTCTTGGTGGAAAAACAAGATGAAGGACCACCTGATTGGAGAAGACTATGAACTCTGGGACATAGTCACTGATGGTCCTCTAGCTACCATGATGAAGATTGTTGAAGGTATAGATATACCAAATACTAGAACTGATTGAATTGTTGAGGATCTAAAGAAATGGGAGAAGAATGCAAAGGCCAAAAAGTGGCTAGTGTGTGGACTAGGTCCAGACGAGACCTTGACTAATGAAGAACCAAAAGGTTCACAACCTTGACTAATAAACTGAAGTCTCTTGGAAGAGTCATTCTTGAAGAGGACAAGGTTGAGAAGATACTAACAAGGGTCTTGCCTATTTCATAGGAAATCAAAATCACTGCTATCCAGGAATCCAAAAATATGGCAACCCTGAGATTGGATGAGCTGATTGGAAACCTCACTGCCTATGAACTGAGAAGGCAGACAATGAAGATGGATGGTCCAAATAAGGAGAGGAGTCTAGCACTAAGAATTACTAAGGGAGAAAATCTGGAAGATGATGATATGGACATGATCACCAAAGAATTCAGAAACTTTCTCATGAGGAAGAAGGGCATCTCTAGAGGAGGAAACTAAAACAAAGCAAAAGATCCAGAAAGGCCAATCAACGAGGGATGCTATAAATGTGGTAGGACTGAACATCTCATCAAAAACTGTCCTCAGTGGGAAGTATAATGGAAAAAGAGAGATATGAGAGAAGGAACAGGTCCAACCCAAGAAAACCACAACAAAGGCTATGGTTGTTGCTTGGGGGGAAAGTTCAGATGAGGAATCAGAAGATGGGGAGACTGAATATCAGGCGCTCATGGCAATTGGAGAATCTGACAAGGAATCACATGAAGAACCAGAGGTAAGTATCTCCCATCTTAAAAAAAAAATTAAAGTTCCTATCTAAGGAAAAACTCTGTGAGTTGCTACTTGATTTCATAGATGATTATGAGGAAAAAACCAAAGAGAAGGATCAACTATCTAAAGAATGTGAAATGCTAAAAGCAAAGTGCATGAACCAGGAAATCAGAGTCAGTGAATCTGAAAAGAAAAACACTTACTTGTTGAATCTGGTTCATCCACTTGAAACTGAGATTCTAGAACTAAAATCTGAAAACTTAAAGCTAAAGCTAGGATCCAGTAAAAAGGTTGTTGATTATTCTAATATCATGTTAGAAGAAAACATGGGAAAACTGAAAGATAAGATGTATGCTAAGGATGAACAGATAACAACTCTTAATGAAGAACTTGGCAAAGTCAAACATGAATTAGATCAAACTTGTAAATGGAATAAATCTTCTGATGCCCTGATATGGCTTCAAGAGAATCATAGTATCAACATGAGAGGGATTGGCTTTAGAAGTCAATTGCCCAAGTGGGATCCCAAAATCAAGTATCTCACTCTTCCTAAGAATAAAATCTGCACCCGTTGTGGTAAGACTGGGCACTACAAATATGAGTGTACTGCAAAAGTGCAGGCCAGTCGAAGAATCGAGAGGTTTGTAAAAAGGAAAAATTGGCTACCAAACTGGGCCAAGAAAAATTTGATTCATCCATTCTCTCATAGAAAAGGACCCAAACTAGTTTGGGTTCTTAAGACTAACCCCTGATTCTTTTGTAGGTTCAAGTGAGAGGAGGCAGTCAAACTGGGTATTTGGATAGTGGCTTCTCAAAGCATATGACTGGGAACATGTAGNCCTTCCCATCCTTAGGCTGTCCAGAGCTTCCAAAACCCCTCTTTAGACAAGTTATTCAGTTTCAGTTATTTTTACTCTATTTTTTGCTCATGGTTGGTTTGCTTTTGTTTTTCTGTATGGTGGTTGATAATCGTTACTAATCAATGAATTTTGCTTCTAGTTATTGCCTTGTCTCAATTTCTTAGTTAGCTTACATTTATTGGCTTCTTGTGTTGATTAATCATGCTTTGCACCTGCAGTTGCCTCAATGGCCACGAGTAATAATTAATAAATCTGGTGAGTTTATCATTTTGCAAACTTTTTGATGATGCCAAAAGGGGGAAGATATGTGCTGAACTTTTTCAAAAAAATTTCAAAGTGATATTTATAACCTAATGAACCTGGTTTCTCTATGACTAATGCTTAAAACCATACAAAGTGTTTGAAGTGTATACAGGATTAAGCACAGAGTTGGTCATCATCAAAAAGGGGGAATTTGTTGACCCATGTCACTGCATAGTTTTAAAGATTGACAAGTTGAACCAGGTCCATCAGAGCACACATCTTGAATTGAATAACTGGCACATGAACCGTATATACATAGGAGATATGTGTGAATGTGAAATATCAATGAACCAAGAGATTGTATCCTAATACGAAAAGGTTGCAAACTGATGAGAAGATTGAAGTCGAATTCAGCAAGGAAAGTAACAAAAGAAAGGAAGTTGAGTTTGGTACGAATTTGTTCACCCAGGTAGAGTTGGACTAGAATTGGACGACAAGCTCAACTGACTCTATAAATACTTGATGTATTTCTGCTGGAATTCCACACGCACAAAAGCTTAAGTGAATCAAAATCTGAAAGCAAAGTTCCCAGAGTTATTTTGCTAGCAGAATCACTGTGCGATTTAAAGGCTACAGTTCATATAGAAGAACCAGTTCCATATGATTAACTATTGAGTCTAGTTGATTGTAGTAGGAGTTTTAATATTGTATCTTTTCAGCTTTTATAGAAGCAATTGTAATAGGTACGCATTGTTCAAGTTAGAGTTAACTTGAAGCTTGTACAAATTAGCTAGGGGCTAGTTACTACAAAGGGATTAGAATTAGTCCTAGGATTACAAAAAAGTTTATTTTGTAAGTCCATTTGGCTCAGAGTTTTTAGTGAAGTGTTTGAGAAAATCCTACTAAGGAGTAGGTCGTGGTTTTTTCACCTTTTGAGCCAGGTATTTTCCACGTAAAAATCTTTGTGTCTTTACTTTAACGCTTTTAATATTCCGCAACAGTAGAAGTAAGTACATCGAGAAGAACCAGGTTGTTCTATTGAGACAGCACTCGAAAATTGGGTACCACACAAAGTAACCTATCTTCTTGTGTTGTATTGACGTCTAAAACATCAAAGAGGTCAACGATAAATTCAACGAGGTCATCGGAGAATGAATTTCTTGTGGTCAATAGCCATTTTTTACCCACTTTATGTTGTTTTTGTTCCGCCGGAAAAGATTTCACTTAAAATTGAATCATTTGTGTGTTTTATCAAATGATTTGCTCTGGTGTTGTATTCAGACAATTTTCAAGTTAGTCAGACTTTCAAGTTAGAAGTCCACCATTGAAGACCATTTGAAGCTTCGCTTTCGAAAATAGGATTTTTTGAGTTTGTTAGTTGTTTGGATTGGGTGTTGTTCCAATTAATTAAAAATATCAAGAGGAGTTTAAAATTTAAATTTGAAGTGAGTTGGAGTAGATTTGAGCAAGATTTGAGTTAAATTTCAGAAAAGACGTAAGGAAGAAGACGAAGTCAGTTTTTTGTATAATTATGTATAATCTTGTATAATAGTGTATACGAGTGTAGAAACACACCTTATACACTTTTATACACATTTTTACAAGCGTCTATAGACGAACTTCTTCCACGATTTTTAGTTGCAATTCTTGTTCAAAACCAGTCCAAATCTCCATGAAATGACTTCAAATTTTATTATACAACTTCCTTATACTATTTCTAACAAGTATAAATAACACCAACTCCAATTTTCTCCCAAAATCAAATTCGGAATTTAAACTCACATATTTAAGCTTGTTAAAAATCTAATTTTCACCACCCAAATGGATTTTGTTTGTTGAATTAATATTTCAGTCGCAGTTAATGATTCGAATATTAATTTAAATGCTCGAGGAATTCTTTTTAAAAATTAAATAGTATTTTTGAGAATCTATTGGAGTTGGATGTTGAGTTTTAGCATATTATTTTTGGGCTAGTTGATTGTAAATTGAAATATGTGCTATAAAATTGAAAAACAGGGAGCCCAATTGCTCTAATGTGAAATTTTCCCTATAATAAATTAATAGAGACTTACTACATCCGAAAACACACACATGCAAACACTAAACTATAAGGTTAACAAAAACCCTAAATCGTCTTCAATAAAAAGAAGTTTAAGAGCACGAAAAAAAGAGAATAGGAGAAATAACAACAACCAAGTTTATAAATAGTAGGAAAAAGAACTAATACCTTTGAAGGATTTTACAGGAAGATAAATTTCCAAATAGGAGGAACCCTAAATCGCCTCACCGTCGTTCTCTCAACATAAACGATAAAATGACCCTTTTGTTGATTAAAACGGATAATAATCTATTTATGTAACGGGTGAAACGGGTTACGGGTTGTATGAAAAGAGCTTGGGTCAGATCTATCAAACGTGGCTTTCCAGATGGCGTTTTAATTGCTTGGTTGGACAAGGGGTAAAAATAAGGGTAATTTTACCCATTTTCCTAGCGATAGGCCTTTAAATTGCCTGATAGTATAACAGGGGAGAGAAATGTACTATTAACCAAAGTAGAGGTGAAAAGCTTATAGGAAAATTCTTTTGACGCCAACCAGTTTCATGTTCAATATATATTTAAAAATGAGGTGTGAAAACCACTAACTTTTCCCGGAAAAGAAAAAAAAACTACCAACATTACGGGGAAAACAAAACTACAACTTTGACGTCCCTTCGGGTAAATTCAATTTTTTATTTGAAAATTATTTTTGGATAAATTAAAATAAATCAATTATTTATTTGACATTGCCAGACGAACTTTACTAAAATTCATACTTGCAACGACTTGCCCACACTCAACATTGAGTAAAGAGACATTCACATGGCACGTCTAAGGGAAACGTAAATCAATTTGTTCCCGATAACTAAATAAATCATATTGCTTTCTTAGAACAAAACGAATGGATATTTTATTTTACATTTTAAATATATTATAGCATATTAACTATTTGAATTTTCTATAAAAAAAAAACTATTTGAAGTACCTTTTAGTCTTGTTATTTATTCTGCAAGCTAGATATTAAAAATTATATTACAAGCACAAAACATTTTTTTGCTATTCAATTCTACATCAATCACCAACACTTCGAATTTTTATCACAAATTTGGAACCCAGAAACTTTACAACTCAATAATGAAAGAATATAAATGTTGAATTGGTGGTGCTTTTTTCTTTTTGGTGAATTTTTAGCTTTATATACAACGTTAAAATGTGAAAAAGACAAATTTACGACGGCTCAAAATAGTATCATTAGTTAGCTTTAAATGAGGTCAACCTCATTAACTTTTTGGCCAAATTTTCAAAATTTATTATCTGGAAACATGTTGTTAGAAGTGTTTTTAGAAAAATACTTAAAGAGTATCGGTTTGTATTGGACTAATAAATTTTAAAAATATTTTTGGCAATACTAGAGCCACACTTTATGCTAGACCAATGTTTCAAAAATATTTTCCGAATTAGCTACTTTTTAAAACTTTTAAAAATTACTGCTTGAAAGAATTAACTTTTTCTGAAAGCTCGACCAAATACTCTCTAAAATAATTTTTTTATTTTAAATAAACACTTTTAACCTCCAAAAGTTTGGGAGAACAAGTTATAAACCCAAAAAGGACTTGTAGTAACGTATTGATTCACTTTTCCTTCAATAAAGAACTTAAAATGTTTCATTAAAAAGTTTGGGGTTGGAATTTGGGAAATTAGGTTGCACAACCTAATTTGAAGTATTAGCTGAAAAATAAAACAAGTCTCAAATAACATGAGACTCAAATTTTTTATTATACAGAAGAGAGAAGAGGAGGTTGACCAAGGGCATAATGGTCATTTCAAATATATTAGTGCATTGTTTGCTTATATACTAGGTTCAGAAGTTTGGTGGACCCACTTTTCATTCAACCTTCACTATCTTCATTAAATGCATTACTTGATTGTTATTATTATTTTTTCAATAAGTACTTTAAACTAGAAAAATTATCTTTTTGATAATTTTATAATTCAAATACTCACCTGATTAAAAATACTAAGGTCACATTCATTTATATATGACAATTATTTTATCTCCTTAAGAAATATTATTTCATTTAATTGATTTATTAATTATTCCAGGTTAAGAAGATTTCATTAAAAAAGAATTAGTGATAATATATGTTGATTTACATTCAAATGTTATTATATCATTATAAATTGATATCATTTTATAAAAAGTTCTCATTAACTTGCAATTTCAATTGGAATACTTTATAAAATTCAGAAAAAATATTTAAGAATAAAATATAGTTCAAGTCCCCTTTTTTATTATTGAATATTAAGAATTTGTTCAGATTGTATAATAAGTATCTCCTCTCTAAAATATGAGTTGAGAATATCTGAAGTAAAAATTACGACAATTAATTTATGGATTTTCTTTCATTTAAAAATCATTATATATTAGGAAGTATGAGAAGTATCGTCACAAGGAGCTAGTTGAGTACATACTCTATACAATAAGAATTCAACATTATATAAATTTCAAAATACATAAATATACAATTAATTATTTTTAAAAAATCTCAAAATATAGTACTATTGTGATGAAATGCATTATTCCCTAAATAGTATCTCAATCATATAAAATGAAACTAGAAAAAACTGCAATGTTTCAATTTAAAGTCAATTTGATTAGTATTTTGCGTGATCGAGAGATTAATTTATTTTTAATATTATGTCATTCAACTAGAACAAAATACAAATTTTTTTGTTAAAATTCTTAATAATTAAAATCACGATTATTATTTCAAATTTCTATTATATAGAAGAGAGAAGGGGAGGTCGATCAAGGGCATAATGGTCATTTCAAATATATTAGTGCATTGTTTGCTTGTATACTAGACTCAAAAGTTTGGTGGACCCACTTTCCATTCAACCTTCACCATCTTCATTAAATGATACTTGATTGTTATTATTATTTTTTCAATAAGTACTTTCAACTAGAAAAATTATCTTTTTGATAATTTTATAATTCAAATGCTCCCCTGATTAAAAATACTAAGGTCACATACATTTATATATGACAATTCTTTTATCTCCTTAAGAAATATTATTTCATTTCATTTATTTATTAGCTATTCTAGGTAAAGAAGATTTCATTAAAAAGGAATTAGTGATAATGTATGTTGATTTACATTCAAATGTTATTATATCATTATAACTTGATATCATTTTACACAAAGTTCTCATTAAATAGCAATTTCAATTGGAATACTTTATAAAATTCGAAAAAAATATTTAAGAATAAAATATATGTCACGATCCAAAATCCCTAAGGTCGTGATGGCGCCGGACATTAATGTCAGGCAAGCCAAATCATTAATTAATTGAAATAACTTTCCAGTTTAAAACATTTATGAAAACACTTCCTTTCACTTCATTACATAATAACCAAATAAAAGTTTGTTAATCAAAATAATGGTTTAAAGATTACACTTAAGAAATTATATCCCAATACATATCCCAGAACCCGGTGTCACAAGTGCAAGAGCAATTTCTAAGAATTTATACAATCATTACAAAGCCTGTCCGAAATACAACTGGACAAGGAAATTTAAAATGAAATAAATACAGTATGAAGGAGATTCTGTCAGCTGCGGATCGTCTCCGAATGATGTAACTCGTCTAAGTCTCTGAATCCTCCACATTGCTATGAAAGTACCTGTGCAGTAAAATGTACAGCAAGTGTAGCATGAGTACAAAAACAACGGGTACTCACTAAGTCGTCCGCCTAACCTCAGAGAGGTAGTGACGAGAGGTCAAATTAGACACTTACTAAAGGTCAATTTAGCATATTTAGGTATGACGCTAAGCATGATTTATCATAGTCAATTTATAAAAACATGATTTAAATATCTTTCAACTCCGTTCACGTTTAACACTTTATATCTTCGTCATATTAACAGTTAATCAACATGGTGTGAACAACTAATTTTTTACCACACCAAAAATTTTAGTGTAAATATTTCTTTTAGGTCTAATCTTAATATTTTTAAATTTTTATCTTACTCTTAATAGGTTTTATTTAAGAAAATTAAAAACTATAAAAAATATAAAAATATATATATAAAAGAAAAAAGAAATAGCACCCAACTTCCCCACTTCCCCATTACACTCATGCCTCACCCCACAAATCCTAATTAACTACCCACGACCCCCACCCCGTCACACACACTCCCCATGACTCCCACGATCTTTTGAACTCCTCCATTTTTTAACACACTTAAAACCAAAGCTCAATTTCATCAACAGAGGAGAACCATCGGACACAGTAGAGATAATCCCTCCTCCAAAAAGCACCAGACCACCTCTCATCTTCCCTACACCATAATAGCTCCTTTTTGCCGCCTCTCACCATACCCTCACCCCCGAATCCCTCACTCGCTGATATCCCCACCTTCTGAAACAAAACGTTGGCAGACTCCTCCTCACGCGGCCATCGCCGTTTGCTGTGACCCGCCATGGCCAAAACAATCTCACTTCTCGTTTTCCTCACCCTGTATCGTCGCTAACAGGCCGGTGATAGATCTGGCCGGGAAATGCCTTAAACGGCGACCCCCATCTTCCTTCACCTAGCTCAGAAAGCCGCAAATCTATGTTTGAATCTCGCTTGAAAGGGAAGTGTTAATTATCAATTTCTGGGCGTTTAAGGGCTGCTTAGAGCTGAAATTAGCTGTCGTTGCACTTCAACTGTTGCTGAAATCCATCTTTCATCTGGTCCAGATCTCTTTTCCTTGTCCCTTTGAGGGTAACTTTGATAATTCCTGAATGTATTGGAGTTTATTATGATGTAATTTATTTTAATGAACAAATTGAAAGTCTCTGAATTTTGTTGATGAACAACTATTAGCAATGACATGATGCCCCCTAGATGCCACGTCTTTTACTTATAAAAAAATGAAACATTTTCTGCTAAGATAGATTTAAGAGGATTCCCGTATATTTGGTCTTACAATCTTTTGTTGATCTGAAGAATTGTCATGGAGCCTTGAACACAGTGTGGATATACCAAAGTGGATAGATTATAGACGTGTGAATATATGCAATTTGTTTGTGAATGTTTCATCTGAACTTAATCAGATATTGGCCTCTCTAGTACTCTGTGTTGACTTTTGTTTTCCTCTCTTTGACGTACTGTAATACTGTATCAACATGTTGTCCAAAACAGAAAGAGTCACAAAAGGCACGAAATTGATTATTTCAAGCTTTTAATGTTGTTAAAAGCTCAATAACGCAAATATTTGTTATTCGCTTTAGGCGTGTTCTAATCTATTATCGTGATTATGTATACGTTCGCATGACATAATTATAATTTTTTAAAAATTAAAATCAAGGTATGCGTTCGCGCAACTTTGGACGAAATAATCTTAATAATAACAAAATTTTATTAATTGTGTATACGTTTACGTAACACAGATAAAGATTAAAATGAACACTTGTAGAGATACAGATTTTGAAATTATTATCGTAATCACGTACATGTTCGCGTGATGTGATTTCGATTTCTTTTTTTACAACTAAAACAAAAACACGCGCTTGCTCGGCTTTGGCTATTTCTTCAAAGGAATCAAGTGTCGTAAATTATGTACACATCAGCGTGACATGATTTTGACACGTCCAATTTCCACGGGATTACGCATATGTAACTCGTCTTAAGATAAATACAGTTGAATGATAAAAGCGGTAAAAATATAAAAATGCACTTAGGTACTAAAATAAGTAATCAAACAATTTAGGCCAAGTTTAATCATTAAGCGACTGTGCTAGAACCACGGAACTCGGGAGTGCCTAACACCTTTTCCCGGGTTAACAGAATTCCTTACCCGGATTTCTGGTTCGCAGACAAAATTTAAACGGAGTCAAAATTCCTCGGTTTTTGGGATTTCTAATAAACAAATGGTGTCCCAGAACACCGTAAAAAAAAGAATTCGGGTGGCGACTCTAAAAATAATAAAATAAATCCTAAAAAATTGAATAATGTCACTTAAATTGGAAAAACTCCCTTATTACCCTTACGGGTGAAAAAGGAGGTGTGACACATGGTGATTTAATCAAATAATAATAAATCGACGGGAAGGAACAACTTCTTCCAAAATCTTTTTAATAACTTTAAATCTCTGTCATTTCAATTGATAATTTAATATTTTAGTCCAGTAATCAGGCAAAAATCATAGCAACTACGCAGCAATGATCATGCGCAAGCAATGCCGAGGGTCGAACAGCGCAGACCAACAATAATAAACTGTGCATTGCCGAAGGGTTGATCGGCTCGAACCATAGATGTATCTATCTGCCCCACTCACGAATCGATCATGCGACGCGGTTAATATAATACGGCTAGTCTGCTCGCGAATCATACTGCGACTCAGGTGCTCATATGAATACACACACAAATATAGGGTCATCCTACTCGCGAATCACTCAAGCGACTCAGGCACCCAAAGTTACACATGTCCACATAATAACTCCGTATTTTATCAAGAAAAACAGGTTTTTCTCAGGAAAGTGGTAAAATCCTTATTAAAAGAAACATGAAATATAGGTTTTGAAATCTTTGTTTTTGAAACTCATTTGTCAAGTTTAATGATACTCCATGATACAACCCAGTCCAGATACACAAACATCCACAACGGAACCAATGCTCTTTCTAGAAGATTAAAAAAATGAACTCTAGCTTCCTTTTAGATATTCAATTACATTTTCGATTATATTAGCAGTTTAATAGTACAAGCAGGATTACAGGTATAACACGTAATGCATGCTAGTGGGTCCTAGACTACCCGGATATGGCATAATAGTAGCTATGCACGGACTCCCGTCACCTCGTGCGTACATAGCCCCCGAAGATAGTAGCATGTACTAAATTAATTCACCTNCCCCCCCACCACAAAGTTAAAAAGGAGACTTACCTCGCTCCGAAATTCTAATACCGGCTTCCAAGCCCCTCCGATGACTCCAACGGACGCACAACGCTCCGAAACTACCATATAGCGGCAAAGCAATGAAAATTCATCCTAATACTCACAACAAATTCAGATTATATACTTTCCCAACCCCGCTCGGAGAAATAACCAAAATGCCCTCGGGCCCACGTTCCCGGAAATCCGAAATTCTTGAAGATACATGCTACCCATAGCTCTACTAGTTTAATCATGCAATTTACTCTACATTCCATACTCAAATTCGTGGCTAAATTCCAAATTTACATTTTCTAGGTTTCTTAAAAAAATTTCCAAATTCCTACCATTTTCCATGCCTAATCCATGCATATAATATTGTATTTATCTAACAAACAGAAGGAATTTACTTACCTTGATGCCTGACGAAAATCCCCCTTGAAATTCTCTCCAAAAATCAGCCATGACAAATGAAAAATGGGTGAGAAATGACAAAAACCCGTCTTTGAAACATTTTGCCCAGGCCTCTCTTCGCACCTGCGGTCCAATAGCCGCTCATGCGGCTCCGCACCTACGGAAATTCCATCGCAGGTGCGACTCTGACTCAACCCAGAATTTCTTGCTCCTACGGTCCCTTCTTCGCACCTACGCTTCCGCAGGTGCGACCCATCTTCCGCACATGCGGCCTCTTCAGCTCCAGCCCAGAACTTGCACCTGCGACGCCATTAGCCGCACCCGCGGCTCCGCACCTGCGGTCAAAGCCTCGCAGGTGCGGTTACACCAGATGACAACAGCCTTCAGCCTTCTTCAACTTCAAACATTGATTCCTTAACCACCCGGAATCCACCTGAGGCCCCCGGGACCCCGTCCAATTATACCAACCTGTTCCAAAACATAATGTGGACTTGCTCGAGGCCTCAAATCCCAACTTTATGAACTTAGAATTTTCCAACTTCTACATTTGATGCCGAAACATATCAAATCACGTCCGATTGACCTCAAATTTTGCACACAAGTCATATTCAACATTACGGACCTGCTCCAACTTTCGAAATCGCATTCCGACCTCGATATCAAAACTTCCACTTCCGGTCGGATTTCTCAAGAACCTTCAAATTCCTATCTTTAGCCAAATGACTTCAAAATGACCTACAAACATCCAAATTCACTTCTGATCGCGCTCCCAACTCCAGAATCACCATACGAAGCTATTCCCAGACTCGGAATCCTAAACGGACATCAACAACACTGAAATGCACTTCAAGCCCAAATCTATGAAATTCTTCTAAAATGCTAACTCCCACAATATGCATCGAAACGCTCCCGGGTTATCCAAAACCCGATCCGGACATACGCCCAAGTCCGAAATCATCATACGAACCTGCAGGAACCTTCAAATCCTAATTCGGAGGTCGTTTACTCAAAATTTCAATCTTAGTTGATTTCTCCAACTTAATGCTTCTGAAATGAGAATTTTCTTTCTAAACCAACTCTAAACTTCCCGAAATTCAATTCTGACCACACCTAAAAGTCATAACACCTGAAATGGAGCTGCTCACGACTTCAAACCGCTGAACGACGGTGCGAAGAGAGGCCAAGAACTGCTCTGGAGTTACCTGCAATCACTGTTTAACATCCCGAGCACCTGCCCATGCTACCACAACCCAGTTGAGCACATTAGCTTAATCAAATCTAAAGATTTCTTCTTTTATCCATACTATAAGCTCAAAATTCATTCAAACACTTGAAATTTTCTCTAGCCAGGCCTAGTTCCAATATATAAACACTGCATCAACTAGCACACGATATACCAGATCATAACTGCATACCCTTGCTGAATCGGCACCATGCACCGCATAACTCATCATCTGACCACAATGACGCTCCCTGAACCTTAATAGCCAAGGTCCACGAATCTGATGCTCCCAATGCACCCCATAACAAATATACATACATCCTGTCATAATGCTGACGATACCACCACAACGGAGGAAATGTGCAGAAATTCATACTCAACTGCAGAGTTAACAAATCCTTGAATACCTCATCTTTACTAGAATCATCACTTTATTATAAACCTGAATAATGGTATTTGTTCTTTAATATACACTTCACATAACCTCGTCGCATTGATCCCTGATCCGATAGTCTCGTCTCACCCAGTATGAACTGCTCAGACAACACATCACCCCAAACATGGCCAACAAACTCACATGATACCACATCGCGCCAATGGACCATAACTCGAACATGATAATAAGAACGACTCAGGAAGGAACTATTCAACTCACGCAACTAATATGAATTTTTATCAGAAAATAGGAAGTAAAACACAAGAAAATAAATACATATTAACCCTTCTCATCATCACACTGTTGCGGCGTGCAACCCGATCTGAATAACATACTCGTGGTGACGTGCCACCCGATCCACACATAAAATTTACATAAGAAGATATATACGGAGCTGAATCGCTCACTATTACACAAATTACTGGATATCGATCACAAGCACGCTAAGTGCATAATGCCATCATGGGGAGACTGATAAAGCCGCATGCAACAAAACTCAAACACAATTGAGGTGCGATATATAT
>ML398640.1:176705-190875 GCA_005239525.1 Nicotiana knightiana | reverse complement strand
AAATACCGAAATACCAAAAATCCAATACCGTGTACCGAACCGAAATACCGAAATACCGAAATTTCTGTACCGAATTAGACCGAAATACCGAAATACCGAAAACCGAAATACCGAATTAATTCGGTTCGGTTCGGAATTCGGTTTTCCGGATTTTATGCCCACCCCTACTTTGCTCGGATCATATATACAGCGGAGACTTGAGGTAGAGTTGATGGTGTTCACAGTCCCTGAAGTCCCCATCCATTCTATCTTTATCGTTTATCTCATTTCGAACAGCTGCATTTTGTTCAAATCATACTTGTAGGCTCCTAGTTGCTCATGTATTGGTGACCAAGATTTCTAGGATTAGAATCGATCGTATTATGTTATGGGTTTATTTCATGTATTACATCTTTATTATCGTTAATAATTGGTATTACTCTATTTTACAGTGTAAAAATTTTAAATTGGTTATCTAATGTTGGCTTTACTAGAAAATAAATGTCAGGCGCCCTCAGGGCCTCGAGGTTAGGAATCGGGCTCATAATAAGTTGGTATCAGAGCACTATATGTCTTAGGTCTCAGGAGTCACAAGCAAGCTGAGTAGAGTCTGGAGGATTGGTACAGAGACGTTTGTACTTACCCGCTATAGGCTATAGATCTTTAGAAAACTTTTACTTCTTTCTTTCTCCATCGTGCGATTTTATTCTATCACTGAAGTTTGAATCATCCCATTCTTGTTCCCTCGCAGATGGTGAGGACACGCACAGCATCCACAGCAGGTCAGGAGTTGGAGCCCTAGGTTGCTGCCACTACCAGGGGTAGAGGTCGGGGTCGAGGTCGAGCCAGAGGCAAAGCTCAGCCTAGAGCACATGTAGCAGCACCTATTCTAGAGCCTCCAATCGAGTAGGAGGAGAGGGTTCCTGTTCAGACCGTGCCAGTTGGACCAGCTCAGGTTTCGGAGGGGCTCATTGCTACCCCAGTACTTCAGGATGCTCTAGTCCGCTTGGTGGGCCTTATGGAGAGCGTGGCACAGACCGGTGCATTTTTGGTGGCACCAGCTGTCACTCAGGTTAGGGGAGGATCATAGACTCCCATTACTCACAAACTAGGGCAGATGGCTAACGGATATCAGACTCCAGCAGTTCCGCCAGCTGGGGTGGCTCAGTCTATTATTGCTACACAGACCAGAAAGAGGCCCGCGATGTCTTTTGAGGGATTGATGAGATTAGAAAAGTTTACAAAGTTATTTCATATTCGCTTTAGTGACACACCTTCTGACACCCACAGTATTTCATTGATCGTTTCCACAGGGTGTTGCGCAACATGGGTATGTGGAGTCCAATAGAGGCGACTTTATAGTGTTTTAGATGACCGGTTCTACCAAGAGGTGGTGGCAGGATTATGAGCTGAGCAGACCAGCAAGTTCACCACCGCTCACTTGGGATCAATTTTCGCAGCTATTTTTGGAGAATTTCATTCCTTTTACTCTAAAAGAGGAGTACCGCAGGCAATTTGATGCCTTCAGCAGGGTAGCATGACTATTACCCAGTATGAGATCAGATTCATGGATTTAGCTCATCATGCAGTTGTCTTGCTTCTTACTGAGAGGGAGAGAGTGAGGAGATTCATTGATGGTCTTACTTTTGGTATCAGTCTACAAATGGACAAGGAGACTAGGGATGATATTTCTTTCTAGCGGGCAGTAGAGATTGCTAGACGGATCGAGATGATTCGTGGACAGGGTAGAGATGTGGTATCTGAGAAGAGGCGTCGCAATTTTGGTGGTTTCATTGGTGCCTCGTCTGGAGGCAGGGTTTCATTTGGTAGAGGACATCCTCCAAGCCTGATTCAGTCAGCACTCCAAACATCCCATAGTGGTTGAGGCAGTCGTGGTTCATATGGGTATCGTTCTGAGCAGCTAGCCTACAGTGCACCTTCAGCTCTTATCAGTGCACCTCCGATCCAGAGTTATCAGGGTGGTTTTTCGGGTCGAAGAGGTGAGTTCTAGGGTCAGCAGTCACAGCAGCCGAGGACTTATTATATTTGTGTAGATCTGAGACATGTCGCAAGGGTTGGTCCTAGGCCATAGGGCAGAATGGCACAGCAGAATTCTCGTGTCATGGTCCCGACACTAGTTGCTCCACCACCCGCTCATCTAGCTAGAGGCGATGGTCAGGCTGCTAGAGGTGGAGGTCAGGCCATTAGAGGTGGAGGCCATCTAGTTAGAGGCCTTACGTGAGGCGGAGGTCAGAGTGGTGGGGTCCATCCCTATTTTTATGCATTTCCAGCTAGACCTGAGGCAGAGTCATCTAATGACGTCATCACATGTATTGTTCAGATTTTCCATAGAGATGCCCCAGTTTTATTTGATCTGAGCTCTACTTATTCATACATGTCATTCTATTTTGCTTCATATCAGGTTATCCCTCATGATTCTTTGAGGAGCCTGTTTATGTGTCCACGCCTGTGAGAGAGTCTATTATGGTAGATCGTGTTTATCGCTCGTGTGTGGTTTCTATCGGGAGCTTTGAGACTAGGGTAGACCATATAATTCTTGATATGGTGGACTTTGATATTATTTTGGGCATGACTGGTTTTAACCTTTTCACACTCTTTTGGACTGTCACGCCAAGACGGTGACCTTAGCCATGTCGGGGTTGCCCCGATTAGAATGGAGGGGACTCCTGGCCATTCTACTAGCAGGGTTATTTCTTATGTGAATGCTCGGTGAATGGTCAAGAAGGGGTGTCTAGCATTTATGGCTATATCCGTGATCCTAGTGCGGAGGTTCCTTCTATGGATTCAGTACCTGTTGTGCGCAAGTTCCCAGAGGTGTTTCCAACAAATATGTCGGGCATGCCACCCGATAGAGATATCTACTTCTATTTTGACTTGGCTCTGGGCACTCAGCCCATTTCCATTCTACCATATCGTACGTCCCCAATTGAGTTAAATAATTTGAAGGAGAAATTGCAGGATTTGCTTGACAAGAGATTCATTAGACCTAGTGTCTCGCCTTAGGGTGCACAGGTATTATTTGTGAAGAATAAGGATGGAACGGTGAGAATGTGTATAGACTATCGGCAGTTGAACAAAGATACTTCAAGAACAAGTATCCTTTTCCGAGGATTGATGACTTACTTGATCAGCGTCTAGGTGCCAAGGTGTTTTCGAAGATTGATTTGAGATTTGGCTACCATCAGTTAAAGATTAGGGCATCATTTGTCCCTAAGATAACTTTTCGGACTCGGTATGGTCACTATGAATTCTTAGTGATATCATTTGGTTTGACTAATGCCCCAACAACATTTATGGATTTGATGAACCGAGTGTTCAAGCCCTATCTGGATTCTTTTGTGATTTTCTTCATTGATGATATTTTGGTTTACTCCCACAGTTGAGAAGAGCATGAGCAGAATCTTTGGATCGTACTTCATACTCTTAAGGATAGTCAGTTATATGCCAAGTTTTTAAAGTGTGAGTTCTAGTTGGACTCATTTGCCTTTTTGGGCTATGTTGTATCTTTTGATGGCATTAAAGTAGATCCTAAGAAGATTGAGGTAGTGCAGAACTGGCCTAGACCTACTTCAACTATAGAGATTCGAAGCTTCTTGGGTTTGGCGGGTTATTATCGCTTGTTCGTGAAGGGGTTTTCATCTATCTCAACCCCATTGACCAAGTTGACCCAGAAGGATGCCCTTTTCAGATGGTCTGACGAGTGTGAGTTGAGCTTCAGAATCTCAAGACTGCATTGACTATAGCTCCAGTGTTGGTGTTGCATACTGGTTTCAGATCTTACACCATGTATTATAATGCATCGTGTATTGGGCTTGGCGCGGTATTGATGCAGGATGGTAGGGTGATTGCCTACACGTCTCGGCAGTTGAAAGTTCATGAGAATAATTACCCTATTCATCACTTAGAGTTGGCATAAATTGTTCACGCGCTAAAGATTTGGAGGCACTATCTGTACGGCGTACATTATGAGGTCTATACCGACCATCAGAGTCTCCAGTACTTGTTCAAGCAGGAAGACCTTAATTTACGGCAGCGGAGATGGTTAGAGTTGATGAAAGACTATGATATCACCATATTATATTATCCGGGGAAGGCGAATGTGGTTGTCGGTGCATTGAGTAGGAAGGCAGGGAGCATGGGTAGTTTGGCATATTCACCGGTAGCTGAGAGGCCATTAGCCATGGATCTCAGGCTTTGGCCAATCGGTTTGTGAAATTGGATATTTCGAAGCCCGATCAGGTTCTTGCTTGTGTTGTGGAACATTCTTCATTGTTGGAGCGTATCAAGGCTCGCCAGTTTGATGATCCTCACTTGTTGGTATTGAACAATACGATGCAGCGGGGTGGTGCTTAGGAAGTTGTGATTGGAGATGATGTTGTTATCAGCTTCAAGGCCGGATTTGTGTTCCAAATGTTAACAGGTTGAGAAATTTGATCCTCGAAAAGGAACACATTTCACGCTATTTCTATTCACCCAAGTATCACGAAGATGTACAGTGACTTGAAACAGGACTATTGGTTGCAAAGAATGACGAAAGACATCATTGCTTATGTATCTCGGTATTTGAATTATAAAAGGTGAAGTGTGAACATCAAAAATCGAGTGGACTAACTCAGATATTGGAGATACCAAAGTGGAAGTGGGAGCGCATCACTATAGATTTTGTGGTAGGCTTGACACAAACCCTGAAGAAATATGACGCAGTTTGGGTTATTGTGGACTGGTTGACTAAGTCTGTGCACTTCCTTCCAGTGGCGACTTCCTTTTTTTATGAGAGGTTGGCTGAGATTTACATTCAGAAGATTATCCTCTTCCACGACGTGCTCAATTATATCATTTCTTATCGAGGCACGAAGTTCACATTGCATTTTCAAAGATCCGTACAGCGTGAGTTAGGCACACGAGTTGAGCTAAGCATAATGTTTCATCCCCACACAGACTACAGTCTGAGTGCACTATTCAGATCTTGGAGGTTATGTGCTTGTGTTATGGATTTCGGAGGTTCATGGGACCAGTTCTTACCTCTTGCAAAGTTCTCCTACAACAATAGTTACCGGTCAAGTATTCAGATGGTGTTGTATGAGGCCTATTTTGGGAGGCGATGTCGTTCATAGATTGGCTGGTTTGAGCCCGTAGAGGCTAGGTTGTTGGGCACTGATTTAATCTATGATTCTATAGAAAAGGTTAAGGTGATTCAAGAACGAATTCGTATAGCTCAGTCTAGGTAGAAGAGTTATGCGGATTGGAAGGCTCGTGATATAGCATTTATGGTGAGAGAGAGGGTTGGGTTTTTCTTAGAGTTTCACCCATGAAGGGTATGATGAGGTTCGTGAAGAAGGGAAAGTTAAGACCTAGGTATATTGATCCTTTTGATATCCTTAAGAGAGTTAGCGAGGTGGCCTAAATACTTGCTCTGCCACCTAGCCTATCAGGAGCACATTCGGTATTCCATGTTTCTATGCTTTACAAGTACCATGAGGACATCTTGCACATTCTAGACTTCAGCACAGTTCAGCTTGACGAGACTATAAGGAGGATTCAGTGGCTATTTTAGCATAGGTTCGAAAGTTAAGGTCTAAGAGTTTTTCGTCTGTGAAAGTACAGTGGAGAGGTCAGCCAATCGAGGCAGCTACGTAGAAGTCTGAGTCCGATATGCGGAGTAGATAACCCCACTTCTTACCAGTCCAGATACTTTTCTATGACCGTGAGGACGAATGTTTCACTTAGAGGTGGAGAATGTGATGTTCCAATAGGTCAATTTGAGTTCTAGCCCTTATTTTCGTGTTTTAAGACCTATTAGCTTCAGTTTATGTTTCTTGGTTTACGTGCGTGGTCCGTGTCACTCTTCAAAAGCTTCTATATGAAATTTTCATAAAATGGAAAATTTAACTAAAAATGAGGCTAGAGTTGATCACGGTCAACCTTTTGGATAAACAGCCATGGATCGGTATTTTGACAATTCCAGTAGGTTCTTATTGTGATTTTGGTATTGGGTGTATGCCCGAAATCAATATCGGAGGTCCCTAGGTTGATTTGACTTATTTTGCCGGAAGTTAGCAAGTTGAAAGTTTGGAAATTTTCTAGGTTTGACCGTAGGTTGACTTTATGATTATCGGGTTCGGATTTTGGTGTTGGGACTTGGAATAGGTGAGTTTTGTTAATTGAAATTTGTCTATAAAATTTGGTGCAATTCGAAGTTGGTTTGATAGGATTCAGACGCTTAGTTGTAATTCTAGAGGTTCTTGAGTTGAATTTCATATGTTTTGATGTCTGATTTGTGGTTCTAGATATTATTTTGGTGTTTTGATCATGCTATCAAGTTTATATGATAATGTTACACTTGTTTTCATGTTTAGTTTGGAGCCCGAGGGGCTTGGGTGAGTTTCAGACGCGTTTCGGATAAGTTTGGATATCCTGAGGAATGCTGTTGTGCTTCAGTTTTGGGTGTTGGGCTGCAAGTCTCGTATTTGCGATGATCTGTTCGCAAATACGAACTCCGCTTTTGCGAAGTTGAGCTCGCAATTATGATGGGGGACTAGGCAGGGTAATCTTCGCATTTGTGAAGAAATGTTCGCAGTTACGGACATCCCAGACCTCGCTTTTGCAATGGCTTGGTTGCATTTACGACTGAGCACTAGGCTTAGGCACGTTTGCAAATGCGAATCTTTGATCGCATTTGAGGATGGATGGGATGTCGCATTTGCGATGGTTTTGTCACAATTGCGATTAAGGAAGGTTGGGGGCACGGTTCGCATTTGCCACATGTTTCTCGCATTTGTGATGGTCGTATTTGTGAATAAGAGTTCGCATTTGCGACATCCGAAGTTGGGTAAAAGAGGAAAAAATCGGGACTTAGTTCTTTTTACACCATTTTTCAACCCTAAACACTTTAGAGGCAATTTTTTAAGAGATTTTTCTTGTCAAATTTATTGGTAAGCACCTTTAATCCATTTCCTTTCAATTACTCAATACTTTTCATGTGTTTTTAACATCAAATCTAAGATTTTCATGGTAGAAATTATGATTTTGGTAGAAATTGGAGAATTTATAAAATTGAGATTTAGACCTCAAATTTAGGTCAAATTTCGAAACAAATCACATAACAGGACTGGGGGTGAACGGGTAATCGGGTTTTGGTCCAAATTTTGAGTTTTGACCAAGCAAGTCTGGGGTTGACTATTGGTTGACTTTTTCCAAATTCATTAAAGATTGAATCTTTTTCACACATGAGTAGTTTCTAAATCTTATTTTGAATTCTGTGATTGATAATTAGTTAGATTTGATAGGTTTAGAGGTTTATTCAAAAGGCAAGGTCGTGGCTGGTTGATTGACTTCGCTGCGGAGTGAGATAAGTATCATGGTTAAATTTGACTTGCGGGATTAAGACTTGTTGGTCTATTTCACTACAAAAAAAACTGGAATTAGCTACGAACGTCGTCGCAAATCTGTCGCTAAAACGCTCGTAGCTAACAGAATTTCTTGATAATCCGTTGCTAATCCGTCGCTAAATAAGATCAGCGACAGATTTTTCTATTTAGCTACAAAATATGTCTACCGCTAAAACCTGATTTTTTAGTAGTGTTTTCTACGTGAATTATGTGTGGGGACGGCATATATGCAAGGTGATGAGTATATGGACTTTGTCATGGGGTTAAAGCATGCAGGTGAAAATTATTTTACTGTACTATATAGTTTCATTGATTATGATTTTCCTGCCTAGTTAGATTATTACTTCTTTAATTGTTCGCCTTCATATTTATTGTTTAATTTGAAATTGTTGGGATTTTTGAAAGTTGAGTTTGGTTATCATGCCACTATGATTGAAGCAAAATTGCTTCCCACCTTGTTTTGCTATTTCAGATTATTGTTGTTGCATGGTAAGGAAGAGTTAAAAGCACGAATGGTGTTCTCGTGCCTTATATGCATATTATTACGATTAATTGAGAGATTGTGAGGATTAAAGCACGAAGAGTGATGTCGTATATTTGATTGTTTATTATTATTTATCATATCATGTGAGGAAGAGAGTAAAAGAACAAAGGGTGATGTCGTGTCATTTCATTTATGATATTACATAGTGAAGATGAGAGTAAAAATACAAAAGGTGATGTTGTTCCGTAACTGATTTATTACTTTAATTGATGTCCGGATTGATGATTTATTAGGATGCATTGTTATTATTTTCAGAAAAAGCTATTAAGTAATTTTGTACTTGTCGTTCTTATCATAATCCCCTTTTTATATGTCCCCTCCCAGTTAATATTTTAATTGTGTTACTTGTTATTTTGTTGCTTTATGTATATACATGTACAGAATTTACGTAGGCAGGGGCGGGGGCAGAGTACCGGATGCGGTTTCAGCCGAACCCAGTAGCTTTTGTTCAAACCATGTATTTGTTTTAAGAAATTTATTAAATATGTAAAATGTATTAATTTAGAATCCAATAACTTGAAAGGATTACAATCCCGAACCCATAATTTTTAAATCTTGGCTCCGCCTTTGTACGCAGGTGCCTTGTCATAGCCTCGTCACTGCCTCGTGGAGGTTAGGCTCGACACTTATGGAGTACATTGAGTCGGTCGTACTCATGCTAGACTTCTGTAGTTCTTGTGCAGATACTGGTGTTGGTCCCAGCAGTGTCTAGTGGCACTTTGCTCGGATCACATATACAGCAGAGACTTGAGGTAGAGTTGCTGGCATTCGCAGTCCCTGAAGTCCCCATTCATTTCTAACTTTACTGTTTATCTCATTTCGAACAATTGTATTTTGCTCAAACCATACTTGTAGATTTCTAGTTGCTCATATACTGGTGACACTAAATTTCTGGGATTAAAAAGACTGTGTTATGTTATGGCTTTATTTCATGTATTACATCATTATCATCATTAATAATTGTTATTACTCTATTTTAAACTGTAAAAATGTTAAATTGATTATCTAATATTGACTTGCCTGGCAAGCAAACACTAGGCGCCATCAAGGTTTCGAAGTTGGGAATCTGGATCGTGACACAATGTCAATAAAATAATATGTACTTCCTCTATTTCAATTAATGTGATCATTTTCCTTGTTAGTATGTATTGAGTCACATTATATTACATAATGAAATGGAGAGAATAAGATAATTTAGCAATTGTTTAAAAGATGACCGAAGCTCTTCCTTCTAAGAAGTTCTTTAGACGTCAGGGCTAATTGCTAGTAATAGAAATGCTATTAGGTAGTCATATATATGTCTGCTAATTATGGCTCAATTATTACATCAATCTTTAAAGAAAGTTTCATCAATTTGTAGGCCATTTCACAACCACGATATATGAAGTACCTACGACTTGTCAATTCCACAGTACAGGCTGACATGCATCATGCATATACGTAAACAACGCACATACATTCACAAACTACAGACAATATTGTAGCTGTTTCTATACGAATCATCACATAACTGCTAAAACAAGCTAAGTTTCACACGACCTGGATCTTATTTTTTTAGTTAAGTTTGTTTCGGTTCAAGATTTAAAATTATAGCTTTATATATATACACTAAATTTTTACCAATTTAATGTGATAGAGGAATACTAAGTAATAAAACAATTGTGGTAATTTAATTTAAAACTCTGAAATCGATCTAGGCATAAGGACTCTAATATTGTGCATAATATGTGGCCGTTGGCTGGATTTAAGTAGAGAAGTGTATAATAATGTAAATTTGTTTGGGTAGTGGATATATTTTTGGAGAAAAAAAGGGGGATTATATTGTTTCTTTTGAGGTGTATATAAGAGTGGCAGTCTCTATCCCTAGTGTGTTTTATGGGTTACTACTGCAGTACTGCTAGCTTCCATTCAATTCAATGAAAAAAAGTAACGTTGTGCAACTCTTTCTTTATCTAATTAAGCATTTCGTAATCAAATTTTACTATTCGACTAATTTTGATTTGCATTGGTTGGTCCACTAGGAATAAACTGCTCCCATCTAAAATTTATTCATTTCTAAACCTCAAATTTGAGACCTCTATTTAATTAACGATGAAATTAAAAGATCTTAACTTTCCCTAGACACCTCTAATTAAGGCCTCAGGAGTTTTACAGTCCCTGTTACATCATTTGATAAATAAAAGATTTAGTTCTTCCAAAGCAAATCCCACATGATTCGTATATCCGAGAAGATTTTCATTAACTACGTTGCAATTTGCAAACCTTTGTGGTCGGTTGATCACTCTCTTCGCTCTGCTTGTTGCAATGTTATATGGTTGTTGTTGCTCATGTGCATTAACATTGTCATCTTGATCATTATTTTGCACCTCTTCCACTTCCTCTCCTTTAGAACTACTGGGATGAGCTAGTGGAGATTAAATTTCTAGTTTTATGCGGTCACTGACACCAGATCTGTTTCTGCTATTGCCTTCTCCCTCTGACTATCCAGTGAGGCAGCTTCATTGAATGTTACATCCCTTCTGATAATTAGTGCTAGAGTCTTTTGATATGTGCACCACAACCTTTAACCTTTCACTCCAATTGTATACCCAAGAAATATGCACTTTTTTGCCCTCGGCTCAAGTTTTCCATCCCTCACATGAGCATAAGCAGGAAAACCAAATATCCTTACATTTGAATAATCAGCTGGCGAACCGGACCATACCTCAAAAGGAGTTTTGAACTCAATAGATGTGGATGGAGATCTGTTGACCAAATAACAAGTTGTACTGATTGATTCGACCCAAAAATCGTTGATAACACATGAGTGTGAAAGCATGCTTCGTTCCCTATCATAAAGTGTTCTGTTCATATGTTCTGCAACACCATTTTGTTATGGTATTTCGATACAAGTGTGATGTGTCACTATGCCCTCTCTGCTGCAGAAATTATCAAACTCAGAATTGTAAAATTCCAACCCATTGTCAGTTCGAAGACGCTTAACTTTTCTTTTCGTCTGCCTCTAAACTGTGATGACCCAAGGAGTCATTTTATAAATATAGACTCTGTTCCATGCTTAATAGCTATAAAAAGACAAATTTTAACAAACCTCGATTTGCATGCGCAGTCCGGGCATGAAACTGGAAAGCTTTTATGTGAAAATATGAGAAAACAGTGATTTCTAGAATTTAAATTTGATTATAGTTGATTTTGGTCAATATTTTGAGTAAACGGACCCGTGTATGTGTTTCAACGATCCCGGGAGGTCCGCAAAAAAATATGGGACTCGGGCGTATGCCCGGAACTGAATTCCGAGGTCCCAAGCCTTAGAATTTCTTCTTCTTGATAACACATGAGTGTGAAAGCATGATTCGTGTCCTATCACAAAGTGTTCTGTTCATATGTTCTGCAACACCATTTTGTTGTGGTATTTCAACACAAGTGCGATGTGTCATTATGTTGTCTCTGCTGCAGAAATTATCGAACTTAAAATTGTAAAATTCCAACCCACTGTCAGTTTGAAGACGCTTAACTTTTCTTTTCGTCTGCCTCTCAACTATCGTCTTCCATTTAATAGATATCGAAAATGACTCATCTTTTGTTTTCAGAAAATACACGCACACCATCCTTGAGTAATCATCAATCAAAGTCATAAAATACCTGGCACCACGCTTGGAGGGAACTCTGTTTGGACCCCACAAGTCTGAATATATATAATCTAACTTGTCTCTGGTCTGTGCTCGGCCTTCTTGCTGAACTTTACACTTGTTTGTTTATCAAACATACAATGCTCACAAAAATTCAAAATTTGATTTTTGTACCCATTCAGCAAATCCTGCTTACTCAACAAAGACAATCTCTTATCACTCATATGACCAAGTCTCAAGTGCCATAACTGAGACTAATTCAGATCACTTTTCCCAGAAGCTACAACAGCTTCTCTTTCAACTACACTGGCCTAAAGATGATACAATTTAGAATGTAGTTTACCCTTCATGAATACCATGAAGCCTTTACACACTTTAAATATTTTATTCTCGGAGTGAAATCTATACCCTTGATCATCTAAAGTCGAAAGGGAAATCAAATTTCTCTTTATCCGAGGAACATATCAACACTCAATGTTTCTGATAATTCCATCGAACATTCTCAATTTGATGTAACCAATCCCCTTTACTGGTAATGAATTATCATCTCCCATGTAAGAATTCTCACTCACTTGCTTTTAAGTTGTAAACCAATTTTTGTGTAGACACATGTGAAAAGTAGCACCAGAATTAAGAACCCAAGAATTCGGCTCATGACTAGAACTCACAGCACAGACTTCCCCTACATAGTCACTATCATCAGAATTATTGCTAGTGTCAACAATATTTTTCAAACTATCTATTTTCTGCTTCCCTCTTTTCTCCTTCAGCTTAGGACAATCTCTGTTGTAGTGACCTTGCTCCCCGCACTCATAACGGTTTTGCTTTCTTGCTCTAGACTTTGATCTGGTGGTGACTTATTCATGTTAAAGTCATTTTGTTGTGTTCTTCCTCTAATCACAAGACCCTCGCCGTCAATTGTGTTGTCTGGAAAACTCTTTTTCGACTCCTTAGATTTTAGTGCATTACTAATATCTTCCACTGAAATGTTGCCTTTTCCCATATAGCAGCGTATCAGCAAAAGTATCATAAGATGGTGGTAAAGAACATAACACAGTCAACGCCTGATCCTCGCTCTCAATTTTGATATCTACGTTCTTCAGGTCCATTATAATTGAATTAAACGCATCAAGGTGAGTTTTAACAGGTGTACCTTCGTTCTGTCGGAGATTGTATAACCTCTTTTTCAGGTAGAGGCGATTTATCAGTGATTTCTTAGAATACTGATCTTCCAGCTTCTTCCATGTCATTGTTGCAAAAGTTTCTTAAGCAATTTCTCGAAGAATGCTATCTGTAACGCTCATGAAGATCTCACTCAAAACACTCTCCTTCAGGTCAGTCTTCTCTGTCTCATTCATCTCTTCAGAAAAATCCTCATCAATTGCCTTCCATAACCTTTGTAACACCAGGGAAGATTTCATCCTAATCTTCCATAGACTGAAACTAGAACCCCTATCAAATTTTTCTACTTCGTATTTTGTTGAAGATGATAAAGACATCTTAACCCTAGATTATATGTAGAAACCTGAACCTTGCTCTGATACCAATTGTTGCGGAAGATCGTGGGTTAACTAGCACACAATCACACACAAAGCAAACTGAGAAGAAAAATTAACACAAGGATTTAACGAGGTTCGGCTAATCCTAATCCACGGGGCAGAAGCAAAGAATGTTTTCCATTATGAATGAGAAGAAAATCACAATACATTCTATAGAATCCTCAACTACAACCCTTATATATAGACCCCAAATATTTTTAACTCTATAAGAGAAAGGTTTCCCAGTTTGACAAGAACAATAGGTTTTCCTTTCCCAAATCTATTAGAAGAATGGGTTTTTCTAAATCTATAGGGATTATAAATTTCCTAAATATACAAGGAAATAATTCAAGCCACTAAATAACAGCTACATATTCTCAACATCCTACTCTCTTTTCCTTTCTCTATAATTAATAATAGATCTTCCAAAATAATATATAGTACTACTCTTTTTGGTAGGCCGAAGAAATAAATTTTAAGGCCTATTGAACTTGCAACTCTTGAAGGTATGTTTGGCATGAAGAAACTAATTTATTTTTTAATTTTTGGTTGCGGGAAAAATTTTCTCAAGAAAAACATCTTTTATCAAATGGAGGAAATGATTTCCCTCGCTTCTGAATAGAAACTATTTCCTTCACAACAATTTCAACTTTTAATTTCATATTATTGTTCTAATATGCAACACTATTGTTGTCATTCTTAAATACGAATAGTCAAAATACTATCCGATCTACTAACATTATGATCATTCTTTTGTTAAAATTTTTTTTTTGGGTTTCCTACTCGGTGTCAGATATCCTCATTGAAGCCCGACTATATCCGAATTTGCGTCGCATAAGACCTCATTCGGGAGGAAGCGTTTCCTATAAAGATTTTTACATACTCAAGCCTCGAACTCGAGACTTCTTATTAAAAGAGGAGCCGGGATTTTTCTTATCCGATCCAACATATATGTCTGAGGTTAGGCCCAATTGAGTTAAATCAGTTCAAGAGAGTTATTATCACTTAATTCTCCTATATTAAGCACCAATAGAAAATCAGATCGAAGGGAACTCCTTCACCCCCCCCCCCCCC
>ML398640.1:144847-165705 GCA_005239525.1 Nicotiana knightiana | reverse complement strand
TTGAGAAAATTGATTAAACACTAGTTTAGTATTTTATAGACTCAATTGATACGTACAATTCTCTGTGGGATCGACTTTGGGTGTAATACCCCAGATTATATTTGCAGCGCCCGTTTAGTCTTTCTATAAGACATAGTTGAGCGTGATCAGCCGCACCAACCACTTCTCAGGCCGAGGGAGGTACTCATACCCCCGCTTCCCGTACTCCAAAGCAGGTGATGCAGGGACTTCATACACTGGGGGTACTGCCAGCCCAACCGATTGTAGATACTCAGGCCCCGGTGGTCCCCGTTATGACTGATGATGAGCAGAAGAGACTTGAGAGGTTTGTTAGGATTCAGTCTCCATCATTTAGTGATACCGAGTCAGAGGATGCACAGGGCTTCTTGGATAAGTGCCAGCGGATTCTTCATACAACAGGTATTCTAGAGACCAGTGGGGTCTCGTTCACTACTTTTCAGTTCTCTGGGGCTACCTTCAGATGATGGAAGGCTTAGGAGAGGCGCAGACTGGTTAGTGCAGTACCACTTACCTGGCAGGAGTTCTCCTTCTCTTATTGGAGAAATTCGTGCCGCAATCTTACAGAGAGGAGCTGCGTAGACAGTTTGAGCAGTTACATCAGGATACCATGTCTGTGACGCAATACGAGATGAGGTTTTCTGAGTTGGCTTCTCACGTAGTTTGGTTGGTCCCCACTGATAGGGAGAGGATTAAGAGGTTCATCGATGTCCTCACATATCAGTTGTAGTTGCTTATGACTCGAGAGAGGGCATCTGGTGCTACTTTTGAAGAGGTGGTCGACATTGCTTGGTAAATAGAGATAGTATGAAGTCAGGAGCGGGGTGAGAGGGAGGCCAAGAGGCCTCGTGGGTCGAGTGGTTTCAGGGGTGTTCCTTTTGGGGGTCAGTTCCACCAGGGTCGGGGTTGTCCTTATAATCATGCTCAGACGGCTCGTCCATTTCACCGTGGTGCATCATCCGGCCATGGTTCATATAGTTCTCATCAGGGTCAGTCATCTCTCAGTGCCCTTCCAGCTTAGAGTTCATCCCGTGCTCCATCGGTCAGGGTTCATCTATGCCGGGACCTTATAGCAATTATCCTGGTGCTTGGGGCTCCCTTTTAGTCCCCGGTGCCATTGTTAGATCGGGGTTTCTACAAGTGTGGAGAGCTTGGTCATATCAGGAGATATTGTCCCCACCTTGCGGGAGGTCTAGCTTAGTAGAGGAGTCAGACTACGACTTCACCACCAATTATTCACCGCCCGCATAGCTATTTCGGTGTGGGGCATAGTCAGATAGGGGCCTCTCAAGAGTGGGAGGCCGACCAGGTAGAGGTCAGGCCCCATTCTATGTTATTCCTGCCAGATCAGATGTTGTTTCTTCTGATGTAGTGATCACATGTATTGTCTTAGTATGCCACAGGGATGCCTCTGTATTATTTGATCCTAATTTCACTTATTCGTATATCTCATCGTATTTTGCTCATTTTCTAGATATGCCCCGTGAGTACTTACTTTCATCTGTTCATGTATCTATGACAGTGGGCGATACTATTATTGTGGACCGTGTATATCAGTCGCGTGTAGTGACTATTGGGGGATTGGAGACTAGAGTTGATCTCTTATTGCTTAGTATGGTGGACTTTGACGTGATTTTGGGTACAAATTGGTTGTCTCTGTCTCATGTTGTTCTAGATTGACACGCTAAGACCGTGACATTGGCGATGTGGGGGTTGCCAAGGATTAAGTGGAGAGGTTCTCTAGACTACGTTCCCAGCAGAGTGATTTTATATTTGAAGGCCTAACGGATGATTGGGAAGGGTTGCTTATCTTATTTGGCCTTTGTGAGGGATGTTGGTGCTGATACCCCTACTATTGATTTTGTTCTGGTGGTACGAGATTTTTCGGATGTGTATTTCCTGCAGACTTTCGGGCATGCCTCCTAACAGGGATATTGACTTTGGTATTGAATTTTTGCCGGGCACTCGACCCATTTCTATTCCATCGTATTGCCTGGAACCAGTTGAGTTGAAGGAATTGAAGGAGCAACTTTAGGAACTCCTTGATAAGGGGTTTATTAGGCCTAGTGTGTCATCTTGGGGTGCACTGGTTCTGTTTGTGAAGAAGAAGGATGGTACTATGAGGATGTGCATTGATTATAGGCAACTGAACAAAGTCACAATGAAGAAAAAGTATCCTTTTGCACGTATTGATGATCTATTTGCCCAGCTTCAGGGAGCGAGGGCATTCTCCAAGATTGATTTGAGGTTTGGGTATCACCAGTTGAAGATTCGGGACTCGGATATTCTAAAGACAGCATTCAGGACCCGTTATGGTCATTATGAGTTCCTTGTGATATCTTTTGGGTTGATCAATGCCCTAGCAGCCTTCATGCATCTGATGAATAATGTGTTCCAGCCTTATCTCGACTCGTTTGTCATAGTGTTTATTGATGATATCCTGGTGTACTCTTATAGCCAGGAGGAGCACGCCAGCATTTGAAGATTGTATTGCAGCGGTTGAGGGATGAGAAGCTTTATGCTAAGTTCTCCAAGTGTGACTTTTGGCTTAGTTCAGTGGCATTCTTAGGGCACGTGGTGTCCATCGAGGGGATTTAGGTGGATCCGAAGAAGATAGAGGCAGTTCAGAGTTAGCCCAGACCGTCCTCAGCTACGGAGATTCGGAGCATTCTCGGCTTGGCCGATTATTATTGTCGCTTCGTGGAGGGTTTCTCCTCTATTGCATCGCTATTGAACAAATTGACCCAGAAGGGTGCTATTTTCAGGTTGTCGGATTGAGTGTGAGGAGAGCTTTCAGAAGATCAAGCCTGCCTTGACTACAGCTCCAGTTCTAGTTTTGCCTTCTTCTTCAGGCTCTTATAGATTGTATTGCGATGCTTCTCGGATCGGTATTGGATATGTCCTGATGTGAGGATGTAGAGTGATTTCTTGTGCTTTGCGTCAGTTGAAGCCCCATGAGAAGAACTACCCTGTCCATGATTTGGAGTTAGTTTCCATCGTTCATGCATTGAAGATTTGTAGACATTATCTCTATGATGTGTCTTGTGAGGTGTTTGCAGATCATCGGAGTCTCCAGCACTTGTTCAAATAGAAGGATCTAAATTTGAGGTAGCGGAGATGGTTGGAGCTGCTAAAGGACTATGATATCACTATTATGTATCATCCCAGAAAGGCCAATGTGGTGGCTGATGCTTTGAGTAGAAAGACAGTGAGTATGGGTAGCCTTGTATTTATTCCTGTTGGGGAGAGACCGCTTGCAGTTGATGTTCAGGCCTTGGCCAACCAGTTCATGAGATTAGATGTTTCGAAGCACAGTCGGGTTCTATCTTGTGTGGTTTCTCGGTCTTCCTTATATGATCGCATCAGAGAGCGCCAATATGATGATCCCCATTTTCTTGTCCTTAAGGACATGATTCGGCACGGTGATGCCGGAGATGTTACTATTGAGTATGATGGTGGTGTTGAGGATACTCGGTCGGATTTGTGTGCCTAATGTATACGGGCTATGTGAGTTGATTCTTGAGGAGGTCCACAGTTCGCGGTATTCTATTCGTCCAGGTGCCGCGAAGATGTACCAAGACTTGAGGCAACATTATTGGTGGAGGAGAATGAATAAGGATATAGTGGGGTTTGTAGCTCGGTGCCTTAACTGTTTGCAGGTAAAGTATGAGCATCAGAGACCAGGTGGATTGCTTTAGAGGATAGAGATTTCAGAGTGGAAATGGGAGCGGATCACCATGGATTTTGTAGTCGGGCTCCCATGGACTTCGAGGAAGTTCGATGTTATTTGTGTGATTGTGGATCCGCTGACCAAGTTCGTGTACTTCATTCCAGTTGGTACTACTTATTCTACAGAGCGATTGGCTGAGATTTACATCCGAGAGATTGTTCGCCTTCACGGTGTGCCAGTGTCCATCATTTCAAATCGGGGCACACAGTTTACATTGTAGTTATGGAGAGCCGTGAAACAAGAGTTGGGCACCCAAATTGAGTTGAATACAATATTTCACCCTCATACGGACGAAAAGTCCAAGAGCACTATTCAGATATTGGAGGACATGTTGCGAACTTGTGTCATTGATTTTGGGGGTTCATGAGATCAGTTTCTGCCACTCGCGGAGTTTGCCTACAACAACAACTACCAGTCAAGCATTCAGATGGCTCCGTATGAGGCTTTGTATGGGAAACAGTGTAGATCTCCAGTGGGTTGGTTTGGTCCAGGGGAGGCTAGGCTATTGGGTACTACCTTGGTTCAGGATGCTTTGGACAAGGTTAAATTGATTTACGATCGGCTTTGCATGGTGCAGTCTAGACAGAAGAGTTATGCTGACAGGAAGGCCCGTGATATTGCTTACATGGTTGGGGAGAAGGTTCTACTCAATGTTTCGCCCATGAAGTGTGTTATGAGGTTCAGAAAGAAGGGCAAGTTGAGCCCTCATTTATTGGGTTGTTTGAGGTACTTTAGAGGATCAGAGAGATGTCTTACAAGCTTGCCTTGCCACCTAGTTTGTCGAGTGTGCATCCACTATTTCATGTTTCTATTCTCCGAAAGTATGTTGGCGATTCGACCCATGGTTTGGATTTCAGCACAGTTCACTTGGATGGTGATTTGACTTATGATGTGGAGCCGGTGACCATTTTGGATCGGCATGTTCAAAAGTTGAGATCAAAGGTCATAACGTAAGTGAAGGTGCAGTGGAGAGGTCAGCTAGTTGAGAAGGCTACTTGGGAGACCGAGCGGGATATGTAGAGCAAATATCCACACCTATTTGAGACTCCAGGTATGTTTCTAGACCTGTTCTAGGAAGAACGTTTGTTTAAGAGGGGGAGGATGTAACAACCCGGCCAATCGTTTCGAGAATCGTAGCCCCGTTTGCCCATTTACTTCTCATTTTGTACTTTATAGCTGTTTGTTTAAGAGGGGAGAATGTAAGGACCGAACAGTCATTACGAGAGTTGTAGCCCCGTTTGCCCATTTACTTCTCATTTTGTACTTTATAGCTGTTTGTTTAAGAGGGGGGATGTAACGACCCGGTCAGTCGTTTCGATAGTTGTAGCCCCGTTTTCCCATTTACTTCTCATGTTGTACTTCATAGCTATTATGTGACTTGATGGGGTAGTTGGCTCGAGTCCGATGAGGTTTTGGAATAAATTGAGACACTTAGTCTCATGGTTGAAAGCTTATGTTGAAAAGCTTGACCATATATTGACATATGTGTAAGTGACTCCATAATGGAGTTTTGATGGTTTCGTTAGCTCCGTTGGGTGATTTCAGACTTAGGAGTGTGCCCAGATTGTGATTTAGAGGTCCGTAGTTGAATTAGGCTTGAAATGGAAAAAATTGGATTTTTGGAAAGTTTGACCAGGAGTGGACTTTTGTTATCGGGGGTCGGATTCTGATTCTGGACGTTAGAGTAGGTCCTTGGTGTCGTTTGTGGCTTGTGTGAAAATTTGAGGTCAATCGGACGTGTTTTGATAGGTTTCGGCATTGTTTGTAGAAAAATTGGAAGTTTAAAGTTCATTAGGCTAGAATTTATGTGTGATTCCTGTTTTTTATGTTGTTTGAGGTGATTTTAGGGCTCGACTAAGTTCGTAACGTGTTTAGGACTTGTTGGTATGTTTAGTTGAGGTACCGTGGGCCTCGGGTTGATTTCGGGTGGTTAACAGATTAAGTTTGGAACTTAGAGAATTGTTGAAGTTGGAAGTTGCTGGTGTAATCGCACCTGCGGAAGTCTCATCGTAGCTGCGAGCTCATAGAAGTGATCTATCCATTGCAGATGCGGCTAGGTGTGGTTGGGGATGTGATCACAGAAGCAGCAGGCCGACTGTAGAAGCGGTCTCGCACCTGCGGGCGTTTGATCGCGGAAGCGCAAGGGCGCTTTGTGAGGCAGCTTCACAGAAGTGGACAGCTCCTCGCAGAAGCGGACTGGACTCCACAGAAGTGTGAGTGATTGCGGATGCGGCTAAGTGAACCGCAAAAGCGGTTTAGCTGGGCAGAGTTAAAAATACAAGGGTTCGCGATTTTTCTCCATTTCAAACATTTTGATCTCGGTCTAAGGCGATTATGGAGAGGATTTTCAAGGAGATTCTTGAGGTAAGTCACTTTTGCTCGTTTTTGATCAACAATCTTGTTTCCCCATTGATTTTTCTCCTAGTTGGTGTGTATTTAAGGTGTAAATTGGGGGTTTGAGGCTAGGGATTTGGAGGGTTTGATTTGAGAATTGGGTGACGATTTTGTGTCGGATATTGATAAATTTGGTATGGTTAGACTCATTGTTGAATGGGCATTCGATTTTGGTAATTTTTTCGGATTTCGAGACGTGGGCCTAGGGTTCGACTTTGAGCCGACTTCGGATTTTGATTAATAACTTCATATTTTCTAGTGAAATTGATCCCTTTAGCCATGTTGATTGTATCACATTGTTTATGGTTATATTCGAGGTATTCAGAGGACGTTTCGCGAGGCAAGGGTGTATTAGAGGAGATATTTGCTCGGATTGAGGTAAGTAACAGTTCTAAAATTGGCTTTGAGGGTATGAAACCTCAAATTTTGTGTGATGTGATTGGTTTTGAGGTGACGCACATGCTATGTGACGGGCGTGTGGGCGTGTACCATAGAAATTGTGACTCATCCGATTTCGTGGAACTATGTAGTCATCCAATCTGAGTATTATTCGTGTACTCTTCATGTGTTAGAAGAATTCAATTGTGATTCATGTTAGAAATCATGCTTAGGCTATATGCTAGTACTGTTGGGACCCATAGAGGTCGTGTTGCGGTTGAATTACTTGCTTAATTTGCAATTATGTACTCGGTCACATATATTATTTGCATATCATATCTCATTCTCTGTTTCCATTTATTGATACATCATATTTTCATTGTTTGGGCTGATTATCATAAGACTTGTGAGCCCGAGAGACTGGAGAGATTGATGACTGAGTGAGACCGAAGACTTGATTGTGTATGATATTTATGGGATCAGACTGCACGTAGCGGCATGCTTTATTGATTCGTGCCATGATTGGCTTATTTTAGGGCTTAGGTAGGATCTGCCCCTCGGGAGTCTGACATGCCGGTAGTGAGTGCATGTACTTACTGAGTGCGAGTGTCGAGTGTGAATGCCGAGCGATTGAGAGGACTGAGTGATTGAGCATGCTGAGTGAGATTTAATACTCCGAGAGCATGTATATGACTTTATCACTGTGTTGAATTACAGTTGGCACACATAATTTACATGTAGATATAGTGATTTATCATTCTTGATATCAGTCACACTTAGCATATTTTATCTGCGTTGAACTGAAACTGTTAAACTTGATATTTGGACTGTATATGTTGAGCTCGTCACTGCTTTCAGTCCAAGGTTAGTCTTGTTACTTTTTGAGTACATTGTGTCGGTTGTACTCATACTAAACTCTGCACTTCGTGTCCAGATCCGGGTACGGCGGCTGCTGGCTTTGGAGTTTTATCTGTTGGAGACTATCGAGGTAGCTGCCTTGGCATTCACAGAATTTGACTCTCCTTCTTTTCAGTTATTTGTATTGTTCTGTCTTTCTAGATAGTGTTTTAGCAGTCAGACTATGTTGTCATTTAGATGCTCAGGTACTCGGTGACACCCGAATTTGGGAAAATTTTGTATTGCGTCGCGGTATTTTTTTATCAGTTATTTATGAGATTTTACTCTTAAGATTATGTTATTATGTTTTCGAATTTAAAGATGCGTGGTTATTTGTTATTGTCGGCTTGCTTAGTATTGTGATAAGCGCCCGACATGTGAGATATTGGGTCATGACCTAACAATAACTAGAGATAAAGCCAAAGTGAAGATAGGCATAATAGTAACCATAAAAAGAGCTGACAGTGAGCTGTCTATATGTTCGGAGACGGACCCAGGATTTAAACATAGCGGGAGCACCATCTTTAGTATACCAAGTACTCAAGGGCGAACGCAGAATTTTTCGCAAGTGGTGTCGACATTTTAAAAAGTGTATAAATGAACAAATCTAACATTGATTCTATATTTAAAAAAAGATTCAAATTATATCAAGAAAATGCAATACAACTACAATACCATAACTTTCTTTAATGAGTTTTTACTTTTTGAAATGTATTCATCATAAAGCCTCATATAGTAATACATATTTTTATATAAAGCTTCACGCCACCACTCAAATTTAAATAAGTCTCAAAGAACTTAAAACAATTTTTTTTTACTGTGTAGACGTGATTCCGCCGATTCTTTCTTCCAATTTAAACGACTTTTCAGATGTTAAACTTGATTCTGAAATCTTAAAAGATGTTGTCTTCAAAAAAAAAGGAAAAGGAAAAGTAGTAGCAACAACTTATAACGGAAAGAGCACCATGCTTGAATTATATTAGAAAGCTTTTAAATGCTAATTGCACGGTTCATAACGGAAGTTTAGCTTTTAGAAAACTTTCAGTTTCGACCCCACTACCTCCATCTACGTACTGCTGCTTAGCCGGTGGACCAAGACACGCTTCTTGTGATGATCTGTCATTAAATCAACTATAAATGTTATTTATAATTTTATATTTTTAATAAAATATATATTTAATGAAATTATATGGGAAAGCGGTGTCGGATGACACCGCTTGCACTAGGGTGCATCCGCCCCTGCATGTACTAGCTAGCGATAAAGTTCGACGTTCAAATCTGTAAAAAACTTAATGATTATGATAACTATCATTAAAATACAAATTTCGATATTATCAAATATCATTAATTTAGTACTAATATAACTAGTACATCGTTCACTCATAGCAGGGTCGGGATTATTTCACGTCAAACTCATCTATAAAATGAAAGGCATTGTCTCTTAAAACTAGAAATTGATTGAAAAGAATTAAACTTCGCCAAGAATATGTTATCTAAATTCATAAGAACAAGAGCTTCCTCAAAAAACGATTCCAAGCAAAATAACATTTATTAAATTCAAAAACAGTAAAAGTACAATAGAATTATAAAAGTTGTAGGAGATGGGATTCGATCTTGGACGTCACAAAACTTAAGGCACTTTGAGTGCTTCCTTTAACCAACTCTTCTGCCCAGTTTTTGTGTTTAGGGGGCACATGTAAAATATTTAAGGGGTCCTTACTGTATATACATATAGGTACAAAATACATATACTGTATTTTTGTCGAAGTTAACGGATTTCCGTGACCCCTCACCTCCCCACGTAGGTCCGCCCCTGTATGTGTTATGTTGTTGATAGAAGAGATGGAACATTTCATTTGTGAAGGTGGTTGTATGTTTTGTGCCCTCTGAGATGTCCAGTAATGAGTCTCAACAATGTGCCCATGTAATGTGTGATCAATAACACTGATAAAAGCATGTTGATCTGCTAGTGGCTGTGACTAGGTGTGGTGATTTCTGTTTCTATGTGTCGTAGTGGTCACCTAGGAGCTGCTGATTGTTGTAGCATAGGGGACAGCTAGGTTTGAGCCCCTAGATTTTTCCCCAAGGAATCTATCAGTCATGGATGATTGTTTGTGTGGATCAAAGTGGCATGTTCAAAATGAAAGGCCCAGATAAAATGGTACACTTTCAGTATACTGAGCATTTGGGATGCTGATACCACGCACCGAAAGTGCAACAATGATCTAATGCTATCCAATATACCTGCAAAAATCAACAAACATGTTAGAAATAAAAGATCACCCTTGCTCTTCTCCCATGGAAAAGTGACATGATAATGTTCTTTCATGTCTGGGATTCTGCAGTCAATTATGACTATGTAGGACAGCTACAAGCTCTGGTCATTTCTGTCCTTATTCTTGTGACTCTGCTCTCAGGTTCTTGTGGATTCTGTGAGCTGGTGTTGGATGTGAGTTGAAGCTGAGGAGATGAGAAAGAAGTTCCTGAGGGTGAACAAGTAATGGCTGACAGCATTTTTGAAGGAAAGTTTGATGTGATTCACTGTTCTGGGGTGTGAGTTGCTGCTTTTTTGGCTTTCTGCTGCGGTTTCTGGACTGAGTGTCTTCCAACTGTAGTTCATTAGATGAAGCTGATTTAAATGTGAATCTCCTTCTTTGATCCTTGTTCTGAATCTTAGGTGAAAATTTCCATGTGTGATTTGCCTTGAACCATTGATGCATCCTCAGTAGAATGACATTATAAATATTAATACCACACACCGAGGGGATATCAAATGGCTTAGCATGGTATATGATGTGTTACCTGCAGAGTTAGAAGACAACTGGGCATTTATACCCTTTTCCTTGATTCCATATTCAGGTTTTTGAACTTCTGTACTCAGGTTCTTGTGCTTTTTGAGGCGTGAGATGAGATGATGTAGGTTGTTGGTAAGGATATGGAACAAAGAGTTGATTTTGCGAAATGATGTTTCAAGGGTGATATGGGGAGGTTATGTGTGAGGTGTAGGAGTATTGATAAGATGGTAGTTGGTTGACAGTGTTGGTCCCTATCTCTCCCCTGTGATGGTGTTGCTGATAGTAATACAGGTGAACAAAGGTGATCTTGTGTGAGTATAACTAAGGTGTTCTTGGTGGGTAATAGATGGTGTTCAACAGGTAGATTAACAACATATGTCCAGCTGCTTTGATTAATTTTCATAGAATGATTGTTGCACCCTATTTTATAGTTAAAACAAGATGCAACTAGTGGTTTTCTTGTTGATGATAAAAGAGAATCGAGACATAATATTTAAAGGTATAGTAGGGTACCTTATTCAATTTTAAATCATGATCCTATTAGACTGCTAACTAGTGATATTCGGGTAAGGATTCTTGTTCTTCCAAGGGGAAGGTCTTAGGCACCCCCTAGAATTTACCGAAAGTAGTTCCATAGGACTTAGACTAGGTTTGAAAAATTAAATATCTATATTCTACCTAGTTAGTGCTTAAAAGTGTATGGCTTACATTATGTCATGTTTTAAACTCTATCATTTAAAATGGGAAGTGTATATATATATACTTTACAAAAAGAGAGTAATATAAAAGAAAGTCCTTTGAAATGTCTATGTAATTGAAAAAGTTTTGGAAATGTGTTTATAATGCTTATACTTGCTAAATTTGTGGTGGTTAATTTTAAAATACTTGATTTTTGAAATAAGGTGTCTATTTGCGTAAAATAAGAACTATTAAGGAAATGGGTTTAGATATACCTTAGAAATTGATTTCAAATCTTATATCCAAGTCCCGAAGAAAAATTGTTTGAGGATCTTTGATTTGCAGTTGTGTTCGTTTGGTTTGTAGAAAGCCTGACTTGAAAATCATTTTTCTGATTTTGGTTTTTAGAAAGAGAGATTGTCGACCTTGCAAATCTATTTTAGTTCTCCAATGGCTTCATGTAAACAGTTAGTACGAGTGAGAGTGGAAGCTAGATAATAGAAATAATTAACAAATTGAAGTTATTTAACTATCAAATAGATAGTACTACTTATATTTTACCTATAGTTTTAGACTTGCCTAGGTTTTCTAGAATAATTTCAAGAAATAAAAGAAAAATATTCACTCAAATATTATCAGTGTTATATATACAAAGGTAGAAACAGATTATGTAAAGCAATAAAAGAAGGGAATGGACTCATGATTTGGGCCTGAAGGAAGTTTGGCCCAGCAGACAACGAATAAGCGACAACAGCTTCAACGACTCCAGATTCAAGCTAGAACTTGGGCCTGAGTCTGGAGAATTCGGCAGGCCCAGTTCGATCATACGTGTAAAGACAAAAAGAAAGAAATTAGATATATGGTCCAATATGACACAAGCACAAATAATATCAATGTAAGTCCCAAGACAGAACTGTAACGAGCATTAGTAATTAGGAATGCAAATAAACTAACGTGAAGTCAAAACAAAGTAAAGAAAGTTAAAGTAAAGCCTTTTCTTTTATTTAACACTAAACCTAAAGCGATTAGCAAATGTCAATGATTAAGGGCTTAAGGTAAAATTCTATTCATGGCCAAGACACTCTTTGGATCCCTAGCACTTCAAAGTTCACAAAGGTCTCAGGGACTCCGAGCAGTGCTTGTGTCAGGGAGAGTATCTCAACCACAAACTAAATTTTACTCCTAAATACCCTTAACCACTCACACTTAGTTTTTCCTGTAAGCTTAAGTGCCAATGAGGCACTCATTGTAAGGTTCAATACAACACTAACAACAATACACAAGTTTAAACATGTGCACTTCTTATAAGAACTATTCAAAGTGTAACAGATAAAACCAAGGAGATTGCAGCCCAGACATATGTGTATGATACACTGTCAAACATGCTCAACAATACTCAAAAAAATCAGTTACAAGTATAGACAAATGATAAGAACATCAGCAGGCTATTTTAGGAACTTAAACAATTAAGTCATGTGATTTGAGGGATAGAGAATGTACATGTACATTAACCTTACTAATCCTATTGGAAAATTCTTGATTATGAAAATTCTTAGCTGCAATTATATATTTTGGCCATGTCCACACTTAGTTAAAGTATAAACATATATTAACACTTCATGTCTTACTGAGTATAGGAGTTAACAATCTATTTCAGAATCCTTAAGGAATATCAACGGGAATACTAAGCAAGCAAATTGATCCTTCTTAAACAAATGTCATTATCTCTAAAAAAATCTCTCATTTATACTAGGCCCATTAGAAGTTAATACACGGTCTTACACTCAAGTAGGGCATAAAAGCATCAGAGGATCTCTCCTAAGTTTATAAGTGAATTACAGTTGACTTATATGAACTTTAGTAAGGTTCAATGATGATGGAGGTACATGTTTAACCAAAGAATTGGATTCTTTACCCAAAGCTATTTTAAAAAGAACACGGGTTTCTGATAAACAAAGATTAAGATTATAATGGTAGGTAAGCTCGTAAATAGAAAGCAGTAAGATGCACAAAAAGTAAGTATATTGCAATAGTAATTCGAATGTTTTTTTTTCTCCCCCTTTACAGGTTATCTTTTTCTCCTTTATAAAGGGAATTTCCTAATATAACGTCTGCCCTTTTCGGTGATTGAGCATTAATGACTAATTATGACTCTAATGTAACGTTACAATGAATCAACCGTAATTGTTGCGTGAATGTTGTGTAACGTATGGATCTCTAATTTGAAGATCTCTGAATTTGCCCTTTATTCTACCCAAATACACTTTTGACCGTGTCTCTTCATTTTCTCAATCAGGTTGAGACTTCCGTAGCTAATTAACCCATGGGTGTGATTTGCCGTGCCTCTTTGTCTCATACCTCTTCATAGAGTCCCGTCCAGCTGTCGTGTCTTCATTGCTCAACGTAGATTACTGAGTCATCAAGATTTATTACACGTGTGAAACTCTTTTTTACCAATACAGATAGTCCCCCCACTTATCATATATTTATCAATTAATATTTGGTAAGTGGATACTCATTTATGGCGGGAAATTTTACCGCCGCTTCACTCGAATCATTGCATCTTTTCCTGTACGTAAGCATCGCTTGTCACTTCCATTTAATGCTTATGCCACATGGCATTCTTGGGTTGGTTTTGCAATTGTTCAGCGTCTTTTAGGGCTTTCTTACGGTTGCATCAGTCACGAAGTGACATCTTCAATTATGGTTTTCACATCATTGCTTTTTTTTTCTTTTTTTTACGGTTGTCTTCGAGTATAAATACCCCTTTTTCCTTTTCTTTCACGAAAAATTTCTAACTTTCAAACTTTATTTGTAAAGAACTTTTTTCTTTGCCTTTGTAGATATGTCTTCTTCAAACCAATCTAAGAGAGTCATAAATGTTGATGAATTGACACCCTCTAGACTAAGGAGTTTAGGCTCTACTCCTTCGAGAGGCTCTTCTTCTTCCCAGATTATTTCCCCTCCTTCTGCTAGGTCTTTAGTCTCTCCAAGAGCTAGGGTTTCCGGGTCTTTGTCCAGGTATAGAGAACATCACGAACCCCTATGCGAACCACGGGTTGATGAAATCATTCCTACTGAGTTTACCTTCACTAGGGATAGTCAGGTTCTTTTAGATCAGTCGTTATCCCTTGATAGTGTTGATAGGTATCCCACTCTTATTACCGAAGGTTTGATTCCCCTTGCTCGCAGGGAATGTTCTTGGGAGTCTGATTTTCCCATTGTTATTCCGAATAGCAATCAAAGAATAACGTCTTACAAGACAAAGCATTCTTTTGTTTACACTTACCCTTTTACTCTAGGGTTTGGAACTCATAATGATCCAGTCATCATCGAATTTTGTCGGTTCTTCAACATTTGCTTAGGACAAGTTGGTCCTCTTGTGTGGCGGGTTGTCACGTGTCTTAGATGTTTAGCTTCTTTAGCCTTGGTTCCTTTTACCTTTACTCACCTCATTCATATTTATTCTCCTACCTTATTTCATTAAGGGGTTTTCACTCTGGCTGCTAGGAGCAAAAGAGTGTTGGTAACCCCTGATGATAATAAGGATAGAGGTTGGTACCTTCAGTACGTTGCTGTGCCCACAATTGGTTTAGTGGGAGAGGAAAATCTTTCCTTCCCTGAGAAGTGGAATCACGCACGTGAGTACATTTTAGCTCACATTTGTTATTTTTCTTCTCTTTGCTTTAAGTGTTTTATTAACCTCTTGTGTGGCGGGTTGTCGCGTGTCTTAGATGTTTAGCTTCTTTAGCCTTGGTTCCTTTTACCTTTACTCACCTCATTCATCTTTATTCTCCTACCTTATTTCATCAAGGGGTTTTCACTCTGGCTGCTAGGAGCAAAAGAGTGTTGGTAACCCCTGATGATGATAAGGATAGAGGTTGGTACCATCAGTACGTTGCTGTGCCCACTACTGATTTAGTGGGCGAGGAAAATCTTCCCTTCCCTGAGAAGTGGAATCGCGCACGTGAGTACATTTTAGCTCACATTTGTTATTTTTATTCTCTTTGCTTTAAGTGTTTTACTAACACCGTATCTATTTTCTTCCTCTTTCAGCAATCATGAGTATTGTTGAGAATGTCTCCGGTATCCGTGATTGGGTAGAAAAGTTGTTGTCCGTTGCTCCATTGGTGGAAAGATCTTGGAAGTACTTCTCCGGGAAGTACGATTGGAAAGTGAAGACTCACGTTAAGTGAAAATTTTATTTTCTCTTCTTTTCCTTACTCGAGCTTCTTTTTCTTCGTTTGTTTAACCTTTTTTCTTTTGACAGGGTTTTCTGCTCGGGGGATGTCTGCTGCATCCATTCCGAAGATGTCTTTGGCTAAGGCCCATGAGATTATTACTGGTTCCTCTTCTTCCAAGAATAAAGTTGGTGGGTCTAGGACCTTAGAAGAAGAAGAAGAAGAAGAAGAAGAAGAAGAAGAAGAAGAAGAAGAAGAAGAAGAAGAAGAAGAAGAAGAATAGGGCATTTTGGTGCACAGGTCACGTCGAAGAAGAGTGGTCTCAGACGATGAGTCTACACCCATGGCAGTGTCTTCTGTACCTGATGTTAGAACTTCTACCCCGGGGATTCTTCTTCTTCTCTTGCACATGATTCTGTGGATCATCTATTCCACGAAGGTTTTGGCCCTGCTGTTAATGAGGCGCCTCTGGCTGTTTTTGCTCCCTCCTTCAGAGAAATCTCTTCATCCGTTCCAGCTATTTCCTCTGCTCCTTTGTCCATTTCTGCTCCTGCTGCTTCCTTGCTCGTGGCTTTCTCAGCTCCTCAAGTTTCCGTTCCTGAGACTTCTTTAGCTCCACAAATTTCATTGCCCGTGGCTCCTTCATCTCAGCCTGCATCCGTGCCTCATGTTAGAGAAGTAGGGTCTTCCAGCAGGGATGTGAGGCAAGTGTTAATTGAGCTTCCGGCCGATGGGAGCCTTTTTAAGAAATCCATCCAACCCGAAGTGTGGCTGAAGCCTTTGATTGTCCCAACAGAGAGGACCAAGCTAGATAGTCATAGTTCTCTTACCTGGGCTAATGAGGTTGTGCATTCCTTGAAGGTAACATTCATTATTTTTTATCTCATTCTTATACATGTAATTACCGCATCTAATTGATTGTGTTTTTGTAGATCAATATCATAGACCCAGAACTCATGAAGAGGACTTCTAACACGGAGCAAGATATAAAGGAGTGGCATGCTGAAGCAGGGAATTGGAAGGGGCAATATGAAAGCCTGAGGCTCGACATGGAAGCCTTAGAAGAAGAAAAGAGTACCTTGGAGCGACAGATGAGAGTTGTGGTTGCGGAGTTGGCAGTGGAGAAGACTACTTCTAACCAAGTGGGCAAAGACAAAAGCATTCTTGAGTCTTTGTTTGTTGAGAAATTATCCCATGCCTCGGAAGAAGTTAGGAGCTTGAAAGCCTTGCGAGAGCAGAATGAGGAATACTCAGGCGAGCTTGTGCAGTCACTCACCCATACTCAGGAGAATCTTCGTGTTGCTTTAGGAAAAATCCAATCTCTGGAGGAGTCAATTGTACCTTTGAGGGATACCCATGAAGCTGCTGAAGTTGAGAAGGATGGGTTAAGAGCTGAGCATCAAATATGGGAGAGAGATTATGAAATTCTCGAAGAGGTGGCAATTGTCGATGTTAGTTGGGTGTACATGAATTCTCGCCTCGATACATTGACGGAAATGAGTCGGGGAGATTTCGACCTTAACGCTGAAATTGTTAAAATCAAGGAAGCCATGGAAAAGGCTCAACAAGGTTTGAATATTTCCCAACCTGAAGGTGAGACTCATGTTGTCCGAGCCTCTTCGTCCCAAGCTGCTCTTACTCCTTCTGCTGATGAAGAAGTCAATCCCCCTCCTCAAGAAGATTAAGATGTTGATTCACCCCCTTTTTTTTATCTTTGTCTCAATTGGTGGTTACCCCCAGTCCCATCGGGTGTAAATTTGGATCTCTTTAAAGTCCCCAAATGACAACTTAGGGGCACCTCAATGTATATATAAAAAAATCTATACGGCTAAGTATAAGTTAATACTTAGTTTTTACTTAGCCATTTTAATATATAAATGCAAGTATGACTTTTGTTTTCCGTTGAGTTTCTGTTCTACTCTTTAAGTCTTTTGCATGCTTTATTTTTCTAGGTTTTAGTTTTACCTCTGAGTTTTGCATGTAGAATGCTTTAGATTACTCGCACCTTTTCGTAATAGTCACGGTGTCATATAAAATGTGTGCCTTTTTGTAGTAGGCATCATAATTTGTGAAAGAGGGCCCTTTCTGATCGACACTTAATGAAGAAGACGTCTCAACTTCATAAAGGTGTAATAATGCAATAGAGTGATAGGAATTTTTCACATGTTTAAGAATGTTTCTGAGGAAAGTTTTTTTTGTTTGGACTTTCACAACATTTTACATGTGTTTGATTATCGACTAAAACTCATGTTGTAGCTGTTTTCTCTTAACAAATTTGATATACACTTGTATTTCATAATTGTTTTCCGTATGTAGCAGTTTTTTCGAGTTAATATAAGAGAGCAATTGTTTTTCGTTCGTAACAGTTTTTATTCAAGTTGGGGTTTTCACCCGTAACTATTTTTGTTGACAACAGTTTTCAATAAGCATGAGGGAAATGCTCTTACATCCGTAACTGTTTTATTTGATAATAGTTTTTTGAACAAGTACAAGGATTTTGATCTTTCATCCGTAACTGTTTTATTTGATAACAGTTTTCTATATGAGTACAAAGATTTCGTAACTGTTTTTAGTTACAACAGTTTTGAATGAGTACAATGATGATGATCTTTTATCCATAACTATTTTGAATAAGTACTAAGATGCGCATTTCTTCCTCGTAGCTAACATTTTGCCTTTTAACCTGAACATGTTCGAAGGTTTTTTGGATTAGGCTTTGTGTTTGAGTATTTAGCTCTTTCGATTTTGCTCGTATCACTTGACTTGTTGGATAGATGGATCTTCCGGCTCAAGCTTTGACTTTTTGATAGTCTTTTTTGCTTCGTATTTGCCTTTCATACTGGATCCGTTTAATTTGCTAGCTTTCGAAGAATTCTATGATTTGCCAGCCTATGAATTATGGGCCATTATCACACACGATCTCCTTTGGTATCCCAAAGCGACATATTATGTTTCGCCATAATAAACTTTTAACTTTCTTTTCTCGCACTTGTTTGAACGCTTCTGCCTCTACCCATTTTGTAAAATAGTCGATTAGCACGAGCAAAAACCGTACCTGTCCTTTAGCTGTGGGAAGAGGTCCCACTATGTCCATCCCCCATTTCATGAAGGGACATGGGGATATTACTGGATGTAATAATTCCGATGGTCGATGCATGTTATTGACAAACCTTTGGCACCTGTCGCATTTGGATGCGAAGTCCTCGGCCTCTTCTTCCATCTTAGGCCAATAATATCCAGCTCTGATTAAGGTTTTCACTAAGGATCTCGCCCCTGAGTGATTTCCACAGTGTCCTTCGTGGACTTCTTTCATCACAAACTCCGTTTGGTTAGGTCCGAGGCATTTTTCTAGGGGCCCTCCAAACATTTTGCGATATAACGAGTTGCGAATGAGGCAGTACCGTGCAGATTTACGGCAAAGTGCTTGAGTTATTTTCTTGTCTTCAGGTACGGTGCCATTCTGTAAAAATTTTAGGATTTCATTTCTCCAATCCCAAGTTAAATTTTTGAAAGTTACCTCATTTCTATCCTGGTCGATCGCTGAATGGAATAGATGAACGACAATTGCATTGTTCTTGTTTGCTACTTCCGTGACTGCTGCGAGGTTAGCTAATGCATCTGCTTCTGCATTTTCCTCTCTAGGTATTTGTACTACCTTCCATGTTTTGAATTGTCTCACGATCTCTCGTGCCTTTTCCAGATATTGTAGCATCGGAGTCTCTCGAGCGATGTAAGTCCCCTGCATCTGATTTACTACCAGTTGGGAATCGCTTTTGATCACGATTTGCTTGATTGAAAGCTCTCGTGCAAGTTCTAATCCTGCAATAACAACTTCGTACTCTGCTTCGTTGTTAGTTATATGATAACATTTGATAGCCTGCCGTGTCTTTTCATCCGTGGGTGATATTAAGACTATGCCTAAGTCGGAACCTTTGATATTGGAAGAACCATCGGTAAATAGGGTCCATAGACCCGGATTAACACCATTGAAGAGTTGTAACTCTTTTTCCACTTCAGGGACAATGCTATTACTAAAATCAGCGACAAAATCAGCTAAGATTTGAGACTTGATTGCAGTTCTAGGCCGATATATTATTTCATGCTCACTTAATTCTATGGCCCACTTGGCTAATCTTCCTGATAGTTCTTGTTTATGCAGTATGTTTCTTAATGGATACGAGGTCACAACTGTGATTGGATGACATTGAAAGTATGGCCTTAATTTTCTAGATGCCATGATTAGAGCTAAGGCTAACTTTTCTAGATGTGGATATCTAGTTTCAGCATCTAGTAATGTCTTTCTTACATAATAAATAGGAGAATGTTTACCTTTATTCTTCCTTACCAATACTGCACTTACAGCAATTTCCGAGACAACAAGGTAGACGTATAGCCGCTCCCCCTCCTTCAGCTTTGACAGCAACGGAGGTTTCGATAGATAAGCCTTTAGGTCTTTGAGAGCCTGTTGACATTCGAACGGATTTTACTTTTTGAGAACTGCAAATAATTTGAAAATTTTCTCGGAAGATTTGGAAATAAATCTTCCTGAGGCTGCAATTCTTCCCGTTAGTCTTTGAACTTTTTTTTATTTATAAGTACATCAAGTATTTCTTCTATAGCTTTAATTTGATCAGGATTTACCTCTATTCCCCTGTTTGATACAAGGAAACCCAAGAATTTACCTGATTCTACGCCAAAAGCGCATTTTTCTGGATTCAGCTTCATATTATACCTGCATAAAATGTCAAAGAGAGAGCTGCTGGAAATGCTTTTCCACCAGTGTTGATTTTACCAGCGTGTCATCAATGTAGACTTCCACTGTTTTTCCCAGATGTTCCTGGAACATCTTGATCACTAGCCTTTGATATGTGGCTCCAGCGTTTGTTAAGCCAAAAGGCATGACTTTATAACAATAAGTCCCCCTGCTTGTAATAAAGGAGGTTTTTTCCTCGTCTAAAGGATCCATTTTAATATGATTATAACCAGAATACACATCTAGAAAGCTTAACAATTCATGACCTGCAGTGGCATCAATCATTTGATCTATATGTGGTAATGAAAATGAATCTTTGGGGCATGCTTTATTTAAGTCAGTATAATCTACGCATACTCTCCATTTTCCATTCTTTTTAGGTACTACCATAGTGTTATCTAGCCAGTTAGGGTACGTTACCTCTCGTATTGAACCAATCTTTAAGAGTTTCTGTACTTCTTCGTCAATCACTTGGTTCTTGAATGGTCATTGCTTTCTTTTCTTCTGCTTGACAGGTACGAAATGTGTTAGCCTTTAAATAATCAATTAACTTACCTCTTCGACCGGGACTCAACCTCGTGCCTATGTACACTTTCTGTTCAGGCTTTTGTTTAGACAATGGAACAGCTTCGAGCTCTTCTGTAGTTGTTTTGATGTGCTCGTCTTCCTCTGGTTCATAAATGACGTCCGGTATGGAATCTACATCCGTGTGGTCCAATGCCTCTTCCGTGGTGACTTGATTCACTTTCTCGTAAGTATTTTCTTTTGTACCTGTTTCAGCAGTAATACCTTCCGTACCTATTTGGGTAGTAATTCCTTCCATGCCAGTTTGGGCGGTGTCACCTGCTTGGGAGATTTCCTTATCCTTTGATTCTTTCACCTCTACTTTTTTGTTGTAGTGTAACGGAATTTATATTTCTCGCAGTTTGTTGATCACCTCTAATTTTCTGAATCCCCCATTCAGAGGGGAATTTAATTACCTGATGCAAGGTGGAGGGTATTGCTTTCATGTCGTGGATCCATGGCCTTCCCAC
>ML398640.1:113349-135189 GCA_005239525.1 Nicotiana knightiana | reverse complement strand
AAAAAATCTTTTTGGTATTTTCTCTAGACTTACTTCCTTCAAGAAAACTGTCAAGGAGATCCATCGTCAGGAAAAGTCCACATATTTCTAATAAAAAAAAAAATTTCTGTTTTTGTTCTACTTTAAAAAAAATAAACACTTACCAACAAGAAAACTAAAACTACTACAAGAATACACACTAATCACAACAAATCACAACAAATATGTACCACACCCCACACTTAAATCATGCAGTGTCCTCAATGCATCACATATGGACAACACAAGAATTAACAGTAAGGTGTAAGAAACTCCCTGGTCCACTATTGTTGACATCATTTCCATTGATTTCGCTTTCATGCTCCTTTGAGCACATGCTTGAATCACTTTATGCCTCCACTTTGAACTTATGAATTGAACCCTAATTTTTGATTCTGCTCTATGATCATGCTCATGGGGTGGTGGAACAAATCTGCCTGGCCCAATAAAATCATGTACTAATCTGCGTTTCTCGGCTTTTCGATGAAATGTGTACTCCCTACTCTCTGGGAGGAAGAATTTAAGAATGTAGGCATCTTGTTCTTTATCCCTCAGCTCATCAGGTGGTTCGGATAATTCTATTTGCATATCCTTATCCCAAAACAATGTGAACAAATGGTTGGAGTGAGTACCAACCTCCTCAACAATAATGACACTAGATTTAACAAAATATGTATCATTAATGTCCTTGGTTAAATCTAGTATCTTCTCCACCATATCAGCATCCTCCGATTTCAATTCTAACCTGGTTGGTTCTTTAATAGATGGCTTGGCCGGCGGGTTCTCTCTTTCCTCTACATATAGTGAATCAAACTCAAGAGCCTGTTTCCATACCTCTTTTTCCTCAAGTGCTAACACCCAAACTTGCTAGTTCTTCACCGTTCATATCATCCAGCTTCATGAAACATTCATCTAAAGGGTCCCCAACAGTCAGGAAAGCATTATCTTTATCTGGGATCACATTCACAGCATCAATAAGAGAGCAGTTAGCGAACACACTAGGTCGCCTCATAGACTTATGCACGTTGAAAGTGATTTCTTCATCGTTGAGCTTCATCTTAAGTTCACCTGTCTCACAATCAATAAGAGCTCTGCCTGTGGCCAAAAATGGCCTTCCCAAGTTTATGGGAATTTCTTCATCTNGATTAATGCTGGCCCCCAAGTCACATAGAGCTTTGGTGAAAGTTAAGTTGCCAATAGTACACGGAATTGTAAACTCCCTGAGGTCAGACAACTTTTCAGCAATAGGATGTGTCACCACCGCACTACAAGTCTGAGTAAGGGTGACAGTAGCTAGATCTTGGAAGTCAACTTTTCTGGACATCAATTCCTTCATCATTTTAGCATACCCAGGCATTTCTTTCAATGCATCAATCAATGGAATATTTACCTGTATCTGCTTGAGCATGTCCAAGAACTTCTTGTACTGTTCATCCTTTTGGTATTTAGCCAGCCTCTGAGGGAATGGAGATGGCGGTCTCTTTTTCCCATTGATTTGGGACTTTTATTTCTCAGCCACCACCTCAACTAACGGCTTCTGAGTCATCTTCACTTCTTTTTCAGTCTCACTATGTGCTCTGAGTTTTTCTTCACTAGGTTGCACTGTTGCCTTGGTCAAGTTTGTTGAATTATCAAGTTCAGTCGGCATGGGTACCAGTATCTCGATCTGTCTGCTTTCATGAGCTCTTTCTAGTTCCAAATTTAATTCTCTTCCACTGCGAAGAGTCACTGCCATCAGCTGCCTTGGGCCCTGGTCCACAGGATTTACCTGAGTATCTGCAGGTAAAGTTCCAGGAGGACGACTGTTTACTGCCATAGATATCTAGCCAAACTATATTTCAATATATTTAATAGCTGCATCATGTACATCTACTCTTTCACTGATTTTGGCATTTGACCCAATTACCTACTGCATCATAGCTTCTAACCTGGCAAACCCATCTTCTTGCCTTCCCCCTTGTTGTTACTGAGGAGGGTAGTATGATTGCTACTGATATTGATGGGTATAACCTTGTGGCCTCTGATACGGTGCTGCATTACCTTGTGGTCCCCTGACACCCATATTTCTACTATTCTGTTGTTGGTGGGGTGGCCTATATGGTTGAACTTGCTGACCCCAGTTCTGCCCCCCTTGTCTCTGGCTTCCAGAATTCGACACATAATTCATATTTTCTGGATAAGGAGGGTGATGACATTCTGTAGTCCAGTGATTACCAAGTGGTTGACTAATGCAAGAAGTGCATAAGCCCCCATTGGTTGTGTCAACGATGTGTACTTGCTGTTTTTGTCCCGATTCTTCCACCTTCTTAGTAAGTATACTCATTTGTGTTATCAAGGTGGCCACGTTCTCTGCAATGGTATTAGATGGATCGAATGGCACTGAATGAACTACAGGAGTAATGGGTGCATTCCTTGTTGTCCATCCTGAATTCTGTGCCATTTTATCAAGTAAGATTTGGCTCTCTCTCCACGATTTGCTCAGGAATGCTCCACCAGCTGAAGCATCAACATTTGCTTTCACAGTATCAGCCAAACCCATGTAAAAACGCTGCCCCAACATTTGCTCAGGAATGCCATGATGTGGACAGATAACCAGCATACTCTTAAATCTTTCCCATGTCTCTTGTAATGTTTCCACTGGTTTCTGTCTAAAGCTCAAGATTTCATCAATTTGTTGAGCAGTTTTGTTGGGTGGATGAAACTTGTTCACGAACTGCTTGACTAACTCCTCCCATGTAGTAATGGAATTGATGGGGAGTGAGTTAAGCCAAGTCTGGGCAGCACCAGTCACTGAGAATGGAAACAACAACAGTTTTATTGCTTCCTGAGTGACGTTTGGCTGCCTTTGAGTTTTGCAAATTGACAGGAAGTTCTTTAGATGCTGCTGNAGAATACGCAACTTTTACTCAATCAATTCTCTCAAGACTTTTTAATATAAATTGGTGATGTTTTACTAATTCTACTGACAATAATAATAACTAGCAATTACTAACAATGTGTTGTAAATAATGATGATAAAGGTCTAAGGTTTTGGTTTCCCCCGTTTGTGAACTTACTTCTCGGATACTTCTTATCGTTTGATTAGTTGTCTCTATCAATCATGAACANTTAATAACACAAGAAGTTTATCCCCAACGGGTTCTACCAAAACCCTAGATTAAAGAAGTTAGCTAGACATGTTCATAAGAATCAAACTCAAAATAACTTGCATAATTGAACTACAAAGTAATGAATAAAAGATGTAAAAATCAATGTTTCATCACTTCAATGGTTTTCTCTCTTTTAATCCTTTTAATCCTCAGAATCCCCTCTTCAAGTTGTGTTTACGGGGTCTAATTATATGTTTAAGACGAACCGTAAACATGTAGGAGACTTCTATTCCAACCGGGAAACACTTAAACTCGTCAAAACTCGGAATTGACCGAACTTGGGACCTGGCGTTTGGGCCCTAACGCGTGGCTAACGCCAGGCTAAGGCTGGTGTTTCAGCTCTCAGGGTCAGGCGTTTCAACTCTAACGCCTGGCTAATGCCAGTCAGGGTCAGACGTTTGGGCTCTGGCGCTCGGCTATAGCCCGGTGCACTCCTCCTCGCCTCTTGAGCGTATTTTCGATGTATTTGCATCCATTTAGCTCGATTTCTATCTCCAATTCACCTACACATGAAATAGACTCTATTATGCACATAAAAAGTGTATTTTTATCATTAATGCACATGAAATGTAAGGCATATAACATTTTAAACCATGAATTCTAGCCTCGCATCAACCGTTGAAGGCAAGAACCATCGGATAAAAGCTCCAATGTCCAGAGGCCATTGCATTTGACCTCTAGACCTCGAATAACCATGATGAGGTTCAGAGATATGATCATGCATTTTTTATTAACAGAGCACAAGAAAAATCTGGAGATTTTATGTTGCATTTTTTAGTCTATGGTTTTAGATTAGGGATATGAATTTCAAGTGATGAAATGGGAATGAAATCGACGGGATTCGCGGTTATAAGGGGCAATAAGGATGATTTACTGTTTGATTCATGACCTTGCACGAATTTGTGTAGGTTCTATGATTGATTTATCTGTGGGAGTTGAGAGAATAGAGAGAGGAAGGGGAAAGGAGTTGTCAAGTCAATAGAGAATGAATAGTGTTTTTTGGGTAGGTTAGGTCGTCTCTAAGATTTAAGAGGGATGGGAGCGATCTCGACCGTTGGATCTTTAGATCAACGACCCTGATAATTCAGGCATTAAAGGTTTTAATTGAGAAAAATCAGTGGTCGTTGGATTCTTGTAATACAATAATTAAGATAAAACACAGTGAGGTGTCAAAATTAAAATAAAAATGAGATGAAATATCGGCCGTTTATCAAATAAATTAACGACTCAGATGGAATGTATTTCTTGTGTGAGTGGTGGATAGGTGGAATGGAAGGGGTGGACCTGGACCATGTCAAATGGATTTGGGCCACTGTTTTGGGCTGAAATTAATTTAACAAATGGTCACATTGTATTTGATTGTGCAATTGTAATTGTAGCTTTTTTGTCTTTAACCTTTTTAAAAATAATTAAAATACACTTAATTAATTTCAATAAAGTATAGTAGAAATTATAATTATCATTTATACTACTAATTACTGTAGTTAGTTAATTAATTATCAAAATATCTTATTTTCTTATTTGTGACACTAATTTCGAATAACTTTGAAATAGTAAATATAGCTCTCAATCCATCAATGAATCCACAACAAACTCTTCTGATGAAGACGGTCCCCCAATATTTCTGAGCCAACTAAGAGACCCAGAAATATCTGAAGTAGAGGAGGATCAAGAAGGCATGACGGATGAACCAATCCCAGAAAGAAGACATGAACTCATGGCGTCAAAACCAGTTGGAACTGGCTTCCACGCTTTCACCTTAGATGACGTCAAGGTTTCAAAATGGCCTCAAAGGATCCAAGACTTCTATATTTGGATGGTAACCAAAAATTTGGTGGAACGAGAAAAGTATATCATCCTGTCTGAACTAACTTCACGGTTCTCAGGAATCCTCAAAGATTGGTGGAATTCACTTGGGATTCAAGACAAAAATATTTTTCTTACATCCCAGGATTTTGCCTTCAACATCAGAATCCTACATGAAGTTTTCTACGGAGATACTGACCAAAGACAGGAGAAAATGCAAAGACAACTCTTCGAGATGAAGTGTGTATCACTTGACAGAAATGACATTGATAGGCATTTTCAAAAAATGGCAAAGATATACTTTGAAATCGGCGGAGACATCAACCTGAAGCAAGCCTTTGTCTCTTCCCTTCCAAAGATGTTGGCAAGCCGAACCATGACCATCTTGAAGAAAAGTTTCAATCAATAACAATCCCACAAGTCGGCTACATCAGGCAAGCTATTTTCGTAGCATTGGAGGACCTTTGTACAAAGCGTTCAGCCCTAAAACAATTATCCAGCACAATCCAGCGCTTGACAAAGCATGTCGTAGATCCGATCTAATCACTGGATCAGGATGTTCCTGCTACACATCTAGGAGACAAAAAGGATTCAAGAGGTTCAAATGGCCAAGAATTCCATATGAAAAACTAAGGTCCAAGAGACGCACAAAATATTTCAGACGTAGAAGGCCAGGAAATTTTCACAAGAAAAACAGATGCTTTATTTGCCACAAGATTGGACATTTTGCGAAAAATTATCCCCAATCAAGAAGATCTGTCAAACTCCTTGAAGAGATTGAGGATTACACTGGCATACATCTCGGAAAAGAGGAGGACCTTGAATCCATATTCTCAGTGGATGATGAACCTAGTGAAGAAACTTTATTCTCCCTTGATATCTATGAAGATCAAGGCAATGAGCACTACCAAATTTCAGAACCAGTGATCGAAGCTCGAGAGGAGATCAACGCTCTTGTAGTCATTCCTCAAGTAGAACTCAAAGTCTATTCATCCAAATGGGATAAACCAACTCGAATTATTGCTTTCATCGACACTGGAGCTGCCTCTTCACTCATAAATCCTGCAGTTCTCCCTGAAGATCAATGGGTGCCACACTTTAAGGATTTTAACACTGTATCAAATGGAATCCTGACTACCACCATCATCACAAAGCATCCAATCACAATTGAGTTCTTTCCAGGATTGAAGTACAGTACCGAGCTGATAGGGTCGGATGTACCAGAAAAAGATCTTATTGTTGGATTTGACATTTACAGACAACTTAGAGATCAACTCCAGATCATGGCTAACGGGATAGCTTTTAAGAAGCAGTTCAAACATTATTCTGAGATTCCAAGGCTATTCCAAATCACCAACGACGAACAAATCAAGGAAATTGAGCAAAATCTCATTGAGAATTCATGTGTTGAATCCCACAAGGATTTCATGAAGAAAGGGAAAATCCCGTTATGGAAAAACGAAGAGTTTTTTATCAAGCTCCTTTTCAAGAAGAATGAAAACATCAACCTAACAAAATCCAGTCATTCAGGCATGAATCTAGATCATCTTCAGCTTGCAAAGAAAGAACGCGAAGAACTTTTGGAATTTGATTTAATAGAGCCATCGGATTCACAATGGGAATGCGAAGCATTTTCTCCTCTGGGAAGGCATAGATCCATGGAATGATTTTGGACCCGCCACGCTATTTAGTGATGAAGAGTGGCTTGGATAGAATCTTTGGCTTATGGGGCACCTTGAATTTGGACTTGGATTTTTAGTGCTTAGGTTAAGTATGGGTCAAAAAGGGACATGTTGAAATTTGGATAGATAGTTATTGAGATTGTCCCTGTATTCAAGGTAACTTCTGCAGTACCCAAATTTGCATGTTGGTACTCCAAGTATCTTGTATCTAAAAGAGAAATTCGGGCAACAACAGTTTGACCTTTTCTTCCATGATAAGTGAGAGCAATTCGGATAGCACCAAAATAGATATGGGTAAAACCATGATCTCTCCTTTGTCTGGGAAAATCATCTGGAATTTGGAGGGTAATAAATTTTTACTCTCGAGTGGAAAGAATAGGATGCTGGTCAAGTTTTGAGGCAGCAACATATTCTTTGACTCCTTTTGGTTTGTGTTGGACTAAGGAACGGATTTGGGTCCATGGTGCAAATGATTTTTTGGCAAAAGCTGAGTAAGGATTTATGAGGGATAGTTCAGTGGAAGATATTTTTTGTTCATCGGTTAGGATATCGACTTCATAGAGGTAACTATATTTTTTGGACAAGGTTTTATATAGAGTGGAAGACATATTCATTTTTGCTAGGGAAGAGGATGATGGAAACAACTCAGACATATTTAGTAAATTGTTCCTCCCTCCAAAAGGATGGGTTGGCTCTGGTACCACAGTACAGAGAACAGTGCAAGAGACTCTAAGAAAGAAAACTAAACCTATATAATGAATATAAAAGTTACTTTAATAGTTTCAAAAAATAGTAAGAGAATATTATAATTATATAATACTAAATTATTAATTTAACACTATTAATTACTTAATTTATAAAAAAAATAGGTATTATTAATTAGAAAATATTTTAACATATTTATTAGTAATCAATAAGTATAAATAAATTAACTCTATAAAGGGGGGGTCAAAATTGGTCGTCAACAATGAGCATCAAAGATGCTAATATCACACATTGGATTTTCATCAAAGCTTTAGGCATCTTCATAGTACCTGTAAAACAGAAGATTAGGTTAACTAGAATTTGTTGTGGATTTCTGGTGAACCACATGTTGCATAAGCTAGAGTCTATAGAGACCATGAAGTTGACTTGGCCAATAAAGTCCGATCCTAAGTGTTTTTGATAGTCAACCATATTTATTAGAGGATTTAGAACTTGAAGCCATGTTTTGAAGAGGCTGGATTCTGCTTGTTTTCTTGTGCTTAAAGGATGGGGTTCCTCAATTGGTCAAGAAAAATTTGGCCTCTAATGTGAGAGGGGTAGGTCACGTATGCTATAATAGTGTGTCAATTAGGGAATATCATGGCTAAGTTTGGAAAGTGAATCAACAAGGAAGTTGCTTCACTGCAGACATGTGTGCATTTGAATTCTTCACATTGTTGGCATAGATTTTGTAGCTTCTACAATTGCATGACTATGGTCCATGGAGGTTCTGAAGTATTGTTGAACCAATGTACCAGCAGAGATTATTAAACTTCCAGGTGAATTCTGTTGAAACCATTATCAATGCACCACTTGACCCCAATAGTAGCCGCTTCTGTTTCTGCTAAATTATTGGTACCAACTCCAAGTAGACAGGCTATGGCATGAATAAACTGACCTTGATGATCTCTTACAATGATCCCTACTCCAATCTTCAAGTGTTGGTGAGAGAACTACCATCAGAGTTCACATTCAGAAGATTACTGTCAGGTTTCTCAAGTGTGTAGAATTCATTCCAATTATGAGGCCATTTAAAGTATGGATAGTTGGCTCTAAGAAGAAGATGGAAATCAAAGTGGATGGAGAACAAAACTCTAGACATGGACATGGATGATCTCCCGCTTCCATACTTAGCACCACATCAATTTGTTCACATATTCCGGCTAAAGATAATGGGGATGGTATCCAACATTAGTTTCTACACTCCATTGTTGCTCTTCAGCATCCTCCATTTCATCAAAAGTAGTCTAAAAGGTAGATCATCAATCTGAATTCTAACTATGCTTGCAAATTTCCTCCAAACTGCTCTAACAAAGTACCATCTACTGAATATATGGTCCATTGACTCAGCTTGTGGCCTGATGCAAAACACACATCTAGAGACTATATACCTTCCAACTAAAATCACTATGTCATATTTTGGGAGCTTATTTCTGAGGGCTCGCCATATACAAGAGGACCATTTGAATGGTATTTTCTTATGTCATGTTTTAGTAATGGAGAAGAGGATCTATTTCTTCTTTCTAATGATATTCCAAGCTGAATCACATGTATTTAATGTTGTATTAGGTGTCCATATTTCTTTGCCATACACTTGAGAATTGAAATGGATTGGTGTTTGAAGGATTTGAGGGATCAGATAAGTTGAGATCAAGGAATTGAGTTTCTGAATGTCCCACTGCCCTGCATCCCAGAGATAGGAAACATTAACCTTATTAGGCCTTCCTCCTTAAGTTCTGAGATCAGCTAATGGACCAGCACCCAATCAGTTGTTCCATCAAATGTTGGAGCTACCTGAATGAAGTCTCCAATGGATTTACTGCTCTGCCTCTCTTTGGTTAGCCATCAGTCTCCTCCAAGCCTGAGATTGACCAGTGTCACACTTTTTTATGATATGATGTAATCTCTTGCAATATTTAGCCATCAAGAAACCGCTTTGGTCCTAAAATTCCACCATTGCTTGAATTCCATAGATTTTCACACATCTTGGATAGATTTGAATCTAGATCCTCCTTCATTTTGTGGATAAGACATCTTGCTCCATGAGGCCCAATGATACTTTTGTTTGTCTTTTCCCATACCCCAAAAAGAATTGAGTAACCAATTTTTCATTTGCTTCATGACTGTTTTAGGAGGAGAAATTACTGAAAGGAGGTGGATAGGAAGGGACTACAATACATGTTTGATCAGTGTGAACTTTCCTCCATAGAAGAGTAGTTCGCCTTTCCAGCCTCTAATTTCCCTAATAATTTTAGAGATGAGACCATTGAAGTGCATAATCCTCTTCCTACCAATGTAAAGTGGGCATCCCAGATAGGTGATGGGGGAGTCTTTCTTAGTAAAACTTATGATATGTTGGATTATGTTGACATTATACTGAAAGACAAAAGATGGGACCATGAAATAACTCTTACTTCTATTAATCTTCTGGCCAGATGTGTGCTCATACTTACTCAAGACCGTCATGATTTTATTGAGGGAAGATCTGCTTCCTAAGGTGAAGATGATAATATCATCAGCAAAGCTGAGGTGATTGATTTTTGGACCTCTTTTCTCCATGTAAGAACCATTGAAGAATTTGTCATGAGTGAGATTGTTAAGAATCCTGGAAAGGAGTTCATCTCCAATGATGAACAAGGTTGGAGAAAGTGGATCACCTTGTTTTAAACCCCTGATATATTTGAAAAAACAATGCCCATTGTCATTGATAATGGCTGAATACCAGTTGTTGGACATGGTCCTCCAGACCATGTAAATAAACATTTCACATAACCCCATTCTTCTAAAAATTATACAAGTGAAAGCCCATGAAACTCTGTCGCAAGCTTTGGCCATGTCAAGCTTGATCACAACATTGGCACCAATGTTGGGTTTCTTGATGCCTTGAACAATTTCATGTGCTAACATGATATTCTCTAAGATACTCCTACCCTTAATAAATCCAGATTGATTAGCTTAAATGATCTTAGGAAGGATAGGTACAAGTCTGGTATAGATGATTTGAAGATGATTTTGTTAATAAAATTGCTCAAACTAATATGTCTGAATTCTATTAAGGAATTAGGAAATTCCACCTTAGGAAGAAGGCCAGGCATGTACTAGTCATGGACCTAGGCATGGAACACCCTATGAAATAGGCCAGAATTATATTAAGCAAGTCACCTTTGATTATTTCCCAGCATGATTGGAAAAATATTATGTTCATTCCATCAGGGCCAACAACACAATCAGGGTTCATAGAGAAAACTAATATTTTGAGTTCTTGCATGATCGGATCCCTGGTGATATCTTCATTGTCTTCTGAATTGATCATGAAAGGAATTCAGTTAAAGAGATCCTCTCTGATAGAACCACTAGTTTCAGTGAAGAGGTCTTTAAAAAATTCACATACAACTTCCCCAATAAAGTCATCCCCTTGTATCCAATCCCCATCCTAATTTTTAATTTTGTGAATGTATAAATTCCTTCTTCTATGTATGATTAAGCCATGAAAATATCTAGAGTTTGCATCACCCTATTTGAATCACTGGATCTAGGTTTTCTATTTTAACATTGCTTCTTCACTCTTTAAAAACTTGACATATTGAGCCTGCAACTCATAGAGAAAAGTTTTGTCAGTTGGATCATTGGTAGATATCTATTTATTTTTAGCTTCTCTAAATTTTTGTCCAAACTCTTTTGGTTTTTGGAAGATGTCCCCAAATTGTTCCTTAGACCGAATACTCAATGCTTTAAAATTTACTTTAAGTTTTTGGTGAAAAATCCACATTGCATTGCTTGTAACCTATGTAGACCAGATTTGTTGGACTAAAGGTTTGAAGGTTTTATTCTCCACCCAACAGTTGAGAAATTTGAAGTATTTTTTTCTAGTCTCTTATCTTACATGTATCTCCATCAGAAGAGGTAAGTGGTCAAAGCCAGAAGAAGCTAGATGAATGATAGTGGTAGCAGAAAAGGAGGTCCGCCATTGATCATTGACTAAACCTCTATTCCATAAAATAAAGCATTGTCCCCTTCCATTTGACCAAGTGTACCTAGGACCACAGAAACCAAGATCCACAAGTCCGCATTCTTCAATCATACTCATGAACTCAATACTTTTTTTCAATTGATATGGAATACCCCCTATTTTCTCCTCCGTTAAAGAAATAACATTGAAATCCCCAATAACACACCAACGAACTGAATAGGTTGAAGATTTGAGTCTTAGGGTCTCCCATAAGGGTTTATCATAACAGGCTTACACTTTGCATAAATAATTGTAATGTGAAATAAATCCCTAGCTTCCACATGTATCGATTCTAGAGTCATTTGTTGTTCATCATGGTCCAATACCATACCATTGGATACTTGATCCCATAAAACCTGAATATTTTTATTGACATTGGTTGTTGCATGATACATAGAAAGTTGGATTCTGAAAAAAAAAATCAAGGAAAGGGTAGGATTAAACTACTTGTAGCACAAGTTCTAAAACTACAATGAAAGAAAGTTTGTGAAGTTATTTCAAACTTTTGAGTCTTTGAATAGCTCCCGAGTTTCTAATACCTCTCACATTCCAAATAATTGTGCTTATCATTAAAAAAAAATAGGTTTTTTGGATTTTTGGTTGTTACTATGACCTACTGCTGCCCTCCTTCTGATTAGTTTTGGTGAAAACCTCACATGTCTTGGTGATAGTCCTTGTGTGGCTATGATATGGTCATGATCCTCCTCTCCATTGACAGCTTTGATCAGGAGGTTACAATGTTGGTCTTCACCATCTGTACTCATCATCCCCATCACTACCATCTTCAAGATCATCCTTTGACAAGGGAGGTCTATACTCATCATTTTAAGGCCCAACATTGGAACATTCCCCAAGATCAAAACTTTGAATGACACTACCAAGTGTCTTTTATTTCTGTGGGTTGAACAAGTGGAGGGGCCAAGTTATCTTCAAAAAATATCTGTTTTCAGTTGTTGATGTATATGTGATGTCTTCTCATTTATACACCACGAGAAGTTCTATAGAATTAATCAGCTGATGGTCCTCTTTAAAAAACTGTGAGATGTCATCAAGGTCCTACTGAATTCTAAGTGTCATTTCCTTCTTCTTTAATGCTCTTCTCTTTTTCTGACTGAGATTGTTTTTCTTTTTGGTTTTAGATTGAGACTCTTCCATGACCTGATATTTACCATTAGTTTTCCTTATCAGTTATGCCTAAATTGTTTCCTCTGAGCTGACAGTAGGAACATGATCTTTATTAGCACCAGCATTGATGGTAACAAGGGTAGAGTCCAACCTATGGTCAATTAATTGTGCAAAAGTATGCTCATGCAGAACATGAGGAATCCTTCCCCCCCCCTCCCCCTTTGGATCCCCATTACTAGTTTCTACGATTTATTCTGAGGACCAGAATCCACACTCCTCTCTAGAGTAACTGGAGGATAGTTATGGATCAATCCTGATGGCTGAGTGCCATTTTGATCATCTTCTTTGGATGCAGTATGTTGACGTGGTGAGGTGGCATGTTTGGCTACATAAAATAGCTATTTCCTTTTTTGGTTGTTCTGTGAGACTCCTTTGAAATTTTTTCTTTTGTATTTTCCATTTCTCCAGTGAAGGGTCGGTCCCTGATGTCTAGTGTTGTTCTTTATTTTGATGCCTAACTTTTTGGTTCATTGTTCTGTTGCTGGTGTAAACTATTTTTCTTGGGGTGGTTGCCATGATTTTTATGCTTTAGTGGGTGTTGTGCTTATATTATGTTCCTTTCATGTTGTTGTTGTTGTTGTTGTTGTTGTTCATTAGCTGGAACAACTTACTTCGTCTTCTGTTGTTCATCATTTTTGGCTTTTTTAGGGCATGTTTGGATTGAGTGGTCTAGGTGTCTGCAGTAGGAACAATAATCAAGTATACTCTCATATTGAATTTTCAGCCATTTTCCTTCCCCATTCTCATATTGGTTTTCATCATATTCCAATCACACATGGTGAGTCCTATCCTTGGTAAGAATAATCTGCATTTTGACCTTGGCTACACTACCTCTAGTTTTCTGGAATGAGGCCAAGTCCAAGAACAAAGCTTTGACCATATATGATAGAAATAGAGTAAGGATCTCTATGTAATAAAAATGCCAAGGCAATTCTAGGATAATGATCTAAAAAGGTACAATTGGAGAATCTTCATTGGGATTAAAAAGGGGAAACAAGCCCCTAGTTTCATCATTTGACCTTGAATGTACATGTATTGTTTAGTCCAAGTTGTTGCATAATCATACTCATTATCTAAGTAAATATATACAGTTATGAAATTGAAGTATGCAATCTTAACTCCACCTTTAAGCTCAGTTCGAATGACAAAGCTCCTCTTAATGACTCCCATTCTGGGCATAGTGTTAGAGATTTTCCCAACCACAGTGTATTTACATCTAGCAGCTAATGTCACCATGTAACTGCAGGCATACCTTGTTTGGTGGTGAGTTTTGGAGGTGTAAAGGCAATAAGTGTTCTTTCATCTTCAAACCTTGCCCTTATTTTTGTGCATTAGGAGTGTGTGACTGTGGGAGAAGGTGGTTCAATAGAGTTTAAAGGTTTTTTGAATAGGTATTTAGTTCCAGGTGGTTGAGGACCATCATTATTGGCAATGGAGGCTATTGAACCAGTAACAGTAGGTGGTGAAGGAAGGTTGTTAGTGCTAGGTTGTTTGGGTTTGGGGATGACTCTAGAGTTCTATACTTTGGAGAGATTGTTGGTTGGATTTAGCTTCAATGTAGGATAGTTTACTTGAATGTTTAATTGGCAGGCTTGTCAAAGTTGGAGGACACTTTACGAATGGTGTTTTTTTTTTTGCTAGGAAGGACTTTATGATATGGTTGTGGTTAATCAGGATTGCTCATGTTCGCAACCTTTTGTGGATTGTTAATTAGAGAATTATGATCATGTGGTGAAATGGATTCCTGAGCTATTGGATATTTCCATAGGTAGGAATTAGCATTAAAATAAGCATTTATACTATTTTGGGAAGTAATACCTGAATTTTTGGATTGAAACGTAGAGACATCTGGTTGATCATTGTGGTGAGCAGAGGAATTAGACAAATTGTCTTTATCCACAATTGGTTTTGCATCACCTGATCATTAGTATTATCATCTACGACAACCAATTCCCATCTTGTATAAGCTTTGTCGGGTATCTCCTCATGTTCCAAGGAAGCACATTCAATAGTTGGACTTGCTGAATTGGGCTAGAGTGGACGTTGGCATTTTTCCGAACACCTGCTTCTCCACAGTTTATAGCCTTCGAGTCAAAAATTGAAGTAGTTGGTTGATACCTATGCTAAATTTGGTTGATATTCATGTTCTCCTTATCATTGTGAAACGATTGGTATTGGGTTTGCACCAGTTGAGTCGCCAGAACATCATCTCCGACCAACTGGAGTTCATTGGATCTTTGTAACTTTTGACATTGGAGTGCTCCAAATTTGTATCTTAGGATAAAACTTGACCCCGGAGAAGGCATTTCCAGGCTTAGAACCGCTTGATTTGGTCAAAAATCCACCAAGGAAACATTTGAAGATCTCAGGCGATTTTCGGGTACCGTGGACCCGGTGCTGGGGAGGAGTTATGAGGTGAGACTAGTTGGTTTTTGTGAGAAATGGTGGAATGCATGTTTTGAGACAAATCTGGTGGCTTATACAGCTGGATGGTGGATCTAGGTCCATTTCTTGTGCCTACAGTACTATTCATTATAATCGCCTATGCAGAGAGAACTTAAAAGTGAAATTTGAGAGTTTTGACAAAACTTTTGGAAAGTGAATAATTGAGATTTGAACCCCAATTTGGGGTAGGTTTTGGATGAAACTTGTATATTTGGACTCGTATCGGAATGGATATTCAGGATTTGGAGTTTGGTCGACTTTCGAGAGGGAGGCCTGGGTTAATTTTTCGATTGATATTGTGTATTTGATTTTATTGATTGGGTTCGATTTCTATGGATTTTTTTTACCCTTATTGGGTTGTATTTTACTAGAATCGGACCATTTGTAATTGGATTTTAGAGAATTTGGCATTTTTAATGAATGTTTTGACTACCGGGTGAAGGTAAGTCTCTTGGCTAACCTGTTAAGAGGGAACCCCTAGATTTTGACTTGTTTGCTATGCGTTTAAGGTATTGGGGATAGTGTATATACATGGTGGAGAGTGTATATGCATTACCGAGTTTACATCATGATTAGAATAGAATTAGAATATTTTATGCTTTTCAACTATGTGCTCATTTGATCATAAATTATTTGACTTGTGTGACTATGTTTGCTATCTTATTCATGTTAGAAATCATGCATAGGCTTGTGATTAATTGTGAAGGCATGGGGTTTTGTTATTGATATATTGAATTGCATGATTATCCGTAGTCGAATAGATATTTCATGAGCACATATCCGTATGGTATTTATTAAGTTCTTATGCACCTTTTATCTATAATTCTTGAGCATATACATACATTTTGAATGATCTATATGTGATTTGGACTGAGGATTTTGGCATGAAATTTAAGCGTGCGGATGAGATACAGTTATGTCACATTTGACATGATGATCGAATATTAATTCATCAAAGATGCTATTATGCCCCTCTTTGCGCTTGGATTTGGATTCGTCCCTCCGGTGTCAGGTGATAATGCATGTTACTTCGGGCCCTCTGAGTATGGTCAGTATATGAATTTTATACCGGTCGATATATAAATTTTTTATCGGGTTATGCTGATACATGGGTTGTGTATCGGAGATACATGGATCTTGTACCGGGTTGAGTATGCATGTATTAATGACTCATTTAGTAGTACTTCTTTCACTGTTAATTGTTACTTGACATCCTTATCTGCTAGCTGGTAGTCTCAGCTCCGTTATTCTGAGCATGCTATTTTTAATACTGTATTTGAGCCGCATTATGACTATTTTTGTACTAGAAGAGCAAAAATATCTATGATTCTTGTCATTCATGATTTTATCTACTATTTCAGTTATTAACTCTATTACTATACTTGTGCAGTAAGTATTCAGAAGCATCTAGCCTCGCCACTACTTCTTCGAGATTAGACTTGATACTTACTGGGTGTCGATTGTGGTACTCATAAACTGCATATTTTTTTGTGCAAATCCTCAGGTGGATCCTAGCAGAGCTTCCTGATTAAGTTAGGAGATTTCACTTAGACTTAGGGTGAGTTGCACTTCATAGATCTATTTCGCAGTTCCCGAGTCCCTGTTCCTTTTGTTATTTTTGTCTATTTACATTTCAGACAGTTACATGTATACAGACTTGATCTCATCTGTAGATTGCTTGTGTACTTGTGCCACCTAGCCTTGGGGTGTACTGTATTGGTCGCATTAGGCCGTGCTTGGGTTTTATTAGACATTATTATTGTTTTGGATTATTAATGTCTTAATTTATGATATATCACTACTAAATAAAGGAAATGGATTTAGTTTTGAAAATTGCAAGTTGGCTTGCTTAGTAAGTTCGGCTAGATACTATCTCGGCCTTGAGGTGGGATTTTTGGTCGTGCCATAATTTTGATTACAAACTAGTCCAAATCACTTCCTCCATTTCTCAAGTTTTTATGTATAGCTTCCCAGGTGTTTCTAATGAATTCCAACCACACTTATTTGAAAACAATAACTACTAAATATTATTGTTAGGTTAGTCGCTTATAAATATGATTGTTAATTAGGATAACTGTTAATAAATTCTTGTTAGTTATTGTATATGTCTAAAAAAATTCTTTTCTTTTTAGTAGTACAAAAACAATAATCATTAAGTATATATTACTGTATCAGTCCCCAACGTATATGAAAACTGAGAAGTTAAATTTTTACCCATTTTTATCTACCGTTCTTATTTAATACTATCAATTTATAACATTTAGTTTTATTTAGTTATTCCACTCTAATTCTAGCAATAAAATTCAAATTTTTAATAAAAGTAACTTGCATAAACCTCCTAGAGTAAGGGTACTTTTAGATTTTATACACAAAAATAACTTCTAAATGAAAAGAAAATAGTGTATTTCTATTTTTTCGTTTTAGAAGCCTCAAGATATTCTCAAAATACCCCTTTCTTTACATGGTCCAAGCAAGTCGCATGGTCCTAACAGCTAAACATTTGAATAAAACAGGTTTAATAAACTCAACAACGGAAAATCTCATAAATATCTGATAAAAGTTACTGAAACTCTACTACAACCATCCCAGCACTTGGTGTCGATGAGTACATGGGCACTAAAATATTCAACATAAGACAAACTCTAGTACATTTGTATGAATAGTAGAACAATATTGAAGAAAATAAAAGTAAGGAGAATCAAGGTATGCGGGTGTCATAACAGCTACCTCAAAGTCTCCGAGCAGGTACTAGCACTCATCTAGCAATCACAGCGTCCAGATGTACCTGGATCTGCACACGAAGTACAGAGTATAGTATGAGTACAACCGATCCAACGTACTCAATAAATATCATAGCTTAACTTGACTGGGTAAAAGAAGAACGAATTATAAATTATGCTATCTATAACCTATATAGTTTCATCATTTTAAACAAGTACATAACAATAATGAAATCAAGTCATAAAGCACAAGAAGAAACATACGTGTGTGTATGTGTACAGTTTCCCAAATACTCTGCTCAGTCAAGGTTCGGCATATAGAGATGATATGCAGTTAAATCAGGTAAATAATCACGGAAATTGCAAGTAAATATGAAATGCAAAATCCAAACAACCACTAGCCAAATTTCCTCAACCTTTCCAATTCCATACCAAACAACTTATTAGCTTTTCTCAATATCCGTGTGTACACCATCAAGAGAGAAACATGAGAGGGTGCCGCTAGGGGGATGGATCCATATCCACACGCAAGCATGGCCAATTCAACGTGATACCAGTTCTGCATGGTCACGGGCCCAATATCATAATCCGCCCAGCGTGATCACGAGCATAACAGTACAATCTGCCCGGCATGATCACATGCATAACAACCGAATCCTCTCGGCATGGTCACATGCATATCAACACAATTCCCCCAACGTGGTCACATGCATATCAACACAATTCGCCCAACATGGTCACATGCATAACAACACAATCCGTAGGGCGTGGTCACAGACATAACAATACAATTCACCGGGCGTAGCCACATGCACCTAGTCCAATCATATCACAGAGGAGAAAATAAACAAGAATACATGGATGAGATGAATAAATAACAAATCTCATGCTCCTAAGACTGGTAAAAATGACATTCTAAGGGTAGGCATGTGTAAAGTGTGTTATCATAGCTCGAATCGGCAATTTCATCACAGAATAGCATTTATCAAGTTCATTCAGGGATTAAACCTCTATGTGACCTCAAACATGGATCAAATAGTTCACAAAAATATTACAAAAGTGGGAAAACATCATACCTCAAAGGTTCACAGTCAATTCTACGCATATCATAGACTAAGCACAACCCGGGCATTGATAAATACCCATGATGTTAGCACACGGGCTCAAAAACTCACACATGTGTTCACCCATAGCATGCAGAAATCACAAATAATTCGGCAACTAGTGTCTCAACCAAGTTTAGATAAGATACTTACCTCAAAAAATTCACTTAGCTAACAATCCCTTCCCGCGTGAATCAACCTCCTGAAGGCTCGAATCTAGCCAAAATAACGTAATACTATCAATAAAAGTTATAGGAGTTGATTCTAAATAATAAAGATGAGATATTTAACAAAAATAAAAAATTCAACCCCAGGCCCGCACCTAGAAACCCCACAAAATTAAATTACGAGTCCAACCATACAAAAATCATGCAATTCCAACCACAAATCACCCCTCAAATCCTCAAGTTTCATTCTCCAATAACATAGTCCAAAAATCCCCAAATTCTAACTTATATTCATGAGAAATATGTGGAGTAATCAATGGGTATTCAATATTTTATGGAAAAAAGATATTAAAAGTCACTTGACTCTTCAATTTAGATGAAAACCTCTCCAAAAATCCCCCTAGTCAGAACTTTAAATACCCAAAAATGAGAAAAACAACTAAACCCTTTGATCTTTAAACTCTGTCAGTGATCTCGCTTCTGCGGCCCAAATAAGCGCACATGTGCTTCTGCTTTGTGGAAAAACCATCGCATCTGTGAAGCCCACTTAGGATCCCGACCAGCCGCTTCTGTAGCCAAAATCGCACCTATGTGAGTCCACTTCTGCGGTCCAAGTCGCGCTCCTGCGAGGCCGCTCCTGCAGATGCTTTCCACACCTGCGGTTCCTTCCCTTCACATCCAAACTCCATTCCTATGGAACTCTAGCTCACTCCTACGAAAATCCCCAAGGCAAGCCCCTTCCGCACCTATGACACTTTATCCGTATATGCGGCATCGCATCTACGGTCAAGCCTACCGCAGATGCGGTTACACCAGTAACCCAATTTCATCAGCAATGCTTTAAGTCCAACTTTTGATCAGTTAACCATCTGTAATTCACCCAAGTCCCCCGGGACCTCAACCAAACATACCAACACATCCTAAAATATGATACGAACTTAGTTGAAGCCTCAAATCACATAAAAAAAGATCAAAATCATGAATCGCACCCCAATTCAAGCCTATTAAAACTAATGAACTTCTTACTTCTAAAACCAATGCAAAAACCTATCAAACCAACTCTGATTGACCTCAATTTAGCACATAAGTCATAAAATGACACAATGGCCTATTCTAAATCCCAGAATCAAAAATCAAGCCCAGTATCAATAACGTCAACTCTCGGTCAAACTTTTCAACCTTCCAAACCTTCAACGTTTCAAATTTTGCTAATTCAAGCTAAAACGATGTACGAGCCTCCAAATCCAAATTCGGATATATGGCACAGTCCAAAATCACCATCCAAAGCTATCAGAACCATCAAAACTCCATTCCAAAGTCGTTTACATAAAAGTCAACATATGGTCAACTCTTTCAACTTAAGCTTCTAACCTTGGGACTAAGTATCCCAATTAACTTCGAAACATCCCCGGAACCAAAGTAACTACCCTGGCAAGTCAGGTACCACAAGTGAACATAGGATAAGAAATAAATAGGGGGAACGAGTCTACAATACATAAAATGAACGACTAGGTCGTCACATATCCTTTACTAACATATAATCTTTTATTACCTTTTTATCGCGGAGACTATTATTTTGGATTATGGAGAAATGTCTATAACAACCCGATCGACCATTTTGAGCTCTAACACGTCGTTCGGCAGTTTGAGATATTGAGTAGCTTTATTTTCTATATTATGACTTGCGCGTGTGGTTGGTTTCGATCTTCGGGAAGCCCGAAGTTGATTTGGAAGAATATTTCTCAATTCAGAAGCTTTAAGTTGGAAGAGTTGACCAAGATTTGACTTTTGAGTAAACGACCTCAGAATAGGGATTTGGAGGTTCCTATAGGTTCGTAGGGTGATTTCGGACTTAGGTGTATGTGCAGTTTGAGTATTGGATGATCCGGGAGCGAGTCGACACTTATTATCGGAAGTTGGCATTTTTGACGGTATAAAATTTCCTAAACTTGACTTGGAGTGGACTTTGGTGTTATCGATGATCTTTTGGGATTACTAGCGTAGAATTAGGTTTGTATTATGATTCGTGACTTTTGCGTAAAATTTAGCGTCATTCTAAGTTGTCTAAGTATGATTCATCGCGTTGGGCGAAGTTTGATATTTGAAAAGTAAAGGAAGGATTTTGATCGTCGATTTGTGGTTTTGATGTTATTCGTGGCATTTCAAGACTTTGGATAAGTTGGGATAAGGTATTGGGGCTAGTCGTCATGATTGGATTGGGTACCAGGACCTTTGGTGTGTTTCGGGATGGTTCCAGACCAAGTTTGTGTGGTTTGGAACTGCTAGTTGCTGCTTCTACTTTTGTTCTTCGCGGACATAGAAGGAAGATCGCATTCGCGAAGAAAGAATTTTTTTGTAGGAAGTTCTTGCTTCGCGTTCGCGATTGAGGGGTCGCTTTCGCAAAGGTATGTGGGCATAGGTTCATCGTGTTTGCAACGAGTGTGACGCCTTCATGTAGGAGAAGTTGGGCCTGGAGGCTTGGCCTTCACGTTCGCGGAAGAAAGGCCGTGTTCGCGACGGTTTGGCTTGGTAAGCCATCGCGTTCACAAGCCTTGACTCGCGTTCGTGAGAAAATAAGAGATGGATTTGAGTTGTGCTTCGTGAATGCAAGGCACATGCCGCATTTGCAAAAAAGGGCGTTTGGGCAGAATATTAGTTTGCAAAATCGGGAATTTCTCATTTCATCTCATTTTTCTCTCTTGGAGCCGACTTTGGGCCATTTTGGAGGGCTATTTCACCCACCTATTGAGGATAAGTATTTATTACCCACTTTTGATTAAATTTTCATGAATATATATATATATATATATAT
>ML398640.1:73518-113310 GCA_005239525.1 Nicotiana knightiana | reverse complement strand
ACCCGAACATACACCTAAGTCCAAAATCATCCTACGAACCTGTAGGAACCTTCAAATCCCTATTCGGAGGTCGTTTACTCAAAAGTCAAATCTTGATCAACTCTTCCAACTTAAAGCTTCTGAATTGAGAACTATTCTTCCAAATCAACTTTGGACTTCCCGAAGATCGAAACCAACCACACGAGCGAGTCATAATACATAAAATAAAGCTACTCAATACCCCAAACTGCTGAACGACGTGCTAGAGCTCAAAACGGCCGATCGGGTCATTATAGACATTTTCTCCATAGTCCAAAATAATGATCTCCGCGATAAAAAGGTAAGAAAAGATTATATGTTAGTAAAGGAGATGTGACGACCTAGTCGGTTGTTTTTTGTATTGTGCCTTGTTCCCCTATTTATTGCTTACTTTATGTTCGCTTGTGGTTGCGTGACTTTCCGGGGTAGTTTCTTTGGTTCCAGGGATGTTTCGAAGTGAATTGGGATACTTCGTCCCAAGGTTGGAAGCTTAAGTTGAAAGAGTTGACCGTATGTTGACTTTTATGTAAACGACTCCAGAATGTAGTTTTTGATGGTTCTTAAATTTACAAGCCTAAATTCATATATATATATATATATATATATATATATATGAATTTAGGCTTGTAAATTTAAGAACCATCAAAAACTACATTCTGGAGTCGTTTACATAAAAGTCAACATACGGTCAACTCTTTCAACTTAAGCTTCCAACCTTGGGACGAAGTATCCCAATTCACTTCGAAACATCCCTGGAACCAAAGAAACTACCCCGGAAAGTCACGCAACCACAAGCGAACATAAAGTAAGCAATAAATAGGGGAACAAGGCACAATACAAAAAACAACCGACTAGGTCGTCACATCTCCTTTACTAACATATAATCTTTTCTTACCTTTTTATCGCGGAGATCATTATTTTGGACTATGGAGAAAATGTCTATAATGACCCGATCGGCCGTTTTGAGCTCTAGCACGTCGTTCAGCAGTTTGGGGTATTGAGTAGCTTTATTTTATGTATTATGACTCGCTCGTGTGGTTGGTTTCGATCTTCGGGAAGTCCAAAGTTGATTTGGAAGAATAGTTCTCAATTCAGAAGCTTTAAGTTGGAAGAGTTGATCAAGATTTGACTTTTGAGTAAACGACCTCCGAATAGGGATTTGAAGGTTCCTACAGGTTCGTAGGATGATTTTGGACTTAGGTGTATGTTCGGGTTGAGTATTGGATGATCCAGGAGCGAGTCGGCACTTATTATCGGACGTTGGCATTTTTGACGGTATAAAACTTCCTAAGCTTGACTTGGAGTGGAATTTGGTGTTATCGATGTCCGTTTGGGATTCCTAACCTCGGATTAGGTTTGTATTGTAATTCGTTACTTTTGCATAAAATTTAGAGTGATTCTAAGTATTATTCATCGTGTTGGGATAAGTTTGAATATTTGAAAGTTAAAGGAAGGATTTTGGTCATCGATATGTGGTTTTGATGTGATTCGTGGCGTTTCAAGCCTTTGGATAAGTTGGGATAGGGTATTGGGGATATTCTACATGATTGGACTGGGTCCGGGGACCTTTGGTGTGTTTCCAGATGGTTTCAGACCAAGTTTGTGTGTTTTGGAACTGCTAGTTGCTGCTTCTACTTTTGTTCTTCGCGAACATAGAAGGAAGCTCGCATTCGCGAAGAAGGAATTTTGCTGCAGTAAATTCTTGCTTCGTGTTCGCGATTGAGGGGTCACTTTCGCAAAGGTATGTGGGCAAAGGTTCATCGCGTTCGCAATGAGTGCGACGCGTTCACGTAGGAGAAGCTGGGCCTGGAGGCTTGGCCTTCACATTCGCGGAAGAAAGGTCGTGTTCGCGAAGGGTTGGCTTGGTAAGCCATTGCGTTCTCGAGCCTTGTCTTGCATCCGTGAAGAGAAAATTAGGGATGGAGCTGAGTGGTGCTTCGCGAACGCGAGGCACATGCCGCATTCGTGAAGAAGGGCGTTTGGGCAGAATATTAGTTTGCAAAATCGGGAATTTTTCATTTCATCTCATTTTTCTCTCTTGGAGACAACTTTGCGGCCATTTTGGAGGGCTATTTCACCCACCTATTGAGGGTAAATATNACATCTACTAGGAATTCCCAAACCCGGTGTCACAAGTGCGTGAGCATCTACTAAGGATATCTATCTGAAATATAAGATAGATAGGATAAAGTAATTAAATATGATGGAGATTTTGTTTGTGCAGATCATAACAGGGAATGCAACTCACCATAAGTCTCCTCAGTAGCTACTCCTATGCGCCTAAACAATCACCAAATGTACCTGTATCAGTCCTGCACAATTAGTGCAGAAGTGTAGCATGAGTACGTTAATTAACGCGTACCTAGTAAGTATCTACCCTAACCCCGAAGAAGTAGTGACGAGGGGTCGACATCGACATGTACTAGTAGTCCTATAAATCAGTACAATAAATTATGAATAGATATGAAACACAATGGTAATAATGAGGTAAGAAATTGTAACTAATATAATCCTCCAACATAATGATAGTATAAATTCCACCGATATCATGTGGTACCTAAAACATATAAGAAATATCATGTAAATTCCAAGTCTTAAATCAAAAGGTAAATCTCATAAATATTCGGTCTTCGAGCGATATTATGCACGAATTATGTCGAGGTCATACGATCCGATCCATAATAGTCGTGTACATACACTACCGAGGTCGTACGGTCCGATCCGTGAATGCATCTCAAATATATTTTCGAGGTTACGACCCTATATATTGCTATTTCATAGCACTGCCGAGGCATTCGGCCCGATCCCTAGGAAGAGAGGAAACTTATCGAATTACGGCCACATTTTTGCAACACAAGGATAGGAACATAAAGTAAGCATGACTTTTACCAACATTCAAGTATGCTGCCAAACAACTCAAGTTAACGAGGTTCAACCTAACATGATCTCCAATCAAATTTCAATTATAAGTTTTAAGTAATTAAATTAACATGTTGAGTTCAAGTAATACAATATTGCATAATAAAGTCCAAAGTCAACCCCAAATCCGACGTGCCCAAATTCCAAAAGTTTTCGAAGGTAAAAATTACCCATAGCACCACGAACTCAAATATATAATTTATTCACAATTCCATGTCTAATATCGTCGTCAAAACTTGAAAATATCAATTCTAGGTCTTATATATATATATATATATATATATATATAAGACCTAGAATTGATATTTTCAAGTTTTGACGACGATATTAGACATGGAATTGTGAATAAATTATATATTTGAGTTCGTGGTGCTATGGGTAATTTTTACCTTCGAAAACTTTTGGAATTTGGGCACGTCGGATTTGGGGTTGACTTTGGACTTTATTATGCAATATTGTATTACTTGAACTCAACATGTTAATTTAATTACTTAAAACTTATAATTGAAATTTGATTGGAGATCATGTTAGGTTGAACCTCGTTAACTTGAGTTGTTTGGCAGCATACTTGAATGTTGGTAAAAGTCATGCTTACTTTATGTTCCTATCCTTGTGTTGCAAAAATGTGGCCGTAATTCGATAAGTTTCCTCTCTTCCTAGGGATCGGGCCGAATGCCTCGGCAGTGCTATGAAATAGCAATATATAGGGTCGTAACCTCGAAAATATATTTGAGATGCATTCACGGATCGGACCGTACGACCTCGGTAGTGTATGTACACGACTATTATGGATCGGATCGTATGACCTCGACATAATTCGTGCATAATATCGCTCGAAGACCGAATATTTATGAGATTTACCTTTTGATTTAAGACTTGGAATTTACATGATATTTCTTATATGTTTTAGGTACCACATGATATCGGTGGAATTTATACTATCATTATGTTGGAGGATTATATTAGTTACAATTTCTTACCTCATTATTACCATTGTGTTTCATATCTATTCATAATTTATTGTACTGATTTATAGGACTACTAGTACATGTCGATGTCGACCCCTCGTCACTACTTCTTCGGGGTTAGGGTAGATACTTACTAGGTACGCGTTAATTAACGTACTCATGCTACACTTCTGCACTAATTGTGCAGGACTGATACAGGTACATTTGGTGATTGTTTAGGCGCATAGGAGTAGCTACTGAGGAGACTTATGGTGAGTTGCATTCCCTGTTATGATCTGCACAAACAAAATCTCCATCATATTTAATTACTTTATCCTATCTATCTTATATTTCAGATAGATATCCTTAGTAGATGCTCACGCACTTGTGACACCGGGTTTGGGAATTCCTAGTAGATGTTTATGGTTTTTATCTAATAATATCACTCATTTCCTTTTACGTTTTCTTAATGCATTATATCTCCATGGTTTTCTACGTCTAATTTTTTTACTTAATAAAACCCATAATTTTAAAAGCAATCAAATGAACAGTTAAGTTAATTGTTCACCGTTGGCTTGTCTAATGGCGACGTTAGGTGACATCACGACCTATAGTGATAATTGGCTCATGACAATTTGGTATCAAAGCAGTAAGTTCACTTAGGTTTCATGATTCATGAGCAAGTCTAGTAGAGCAAGTTTGTACTTATCTTTGAGAGGCTACAGGGCTGTTAGGAGAACTTCCCTTTCTTGATTCCTTGTCATGCGATTTGATTTCGTTGAAGCTTATGTATTTAGTTCCTTCCTAATCATTCGTACGCGATGTCAGCCACTCGTTATCAGTTGGCACCGACGAGCTGTGTAGATGCTATGGATGTGGTGGAGGATGTTACTCCATGAGTATGCGAGCTGGTTGCTATTATCGCCTCGTGGAGGGGTGTTTGATTGATTTCAGCCAGTGTTAGTGTTGCCCATAGTTTCGAGGATTTACATAGGGCATTGTGATGTCTCTCACATTGTTATCGTGTAGTGCTGGTGTAAATGGTAGGGTTCTTACTTATGTGTTGCGGAAGTGAATGCTTCTGGGAAATGGATTGTATGATTCGTGATTGGAGGATTAAGTATTTAATTCCAGTAGAGGAGAGGCAATTGGACTATGGGTGTTCAAGTGTTTGCTTTCAGAGTCGTGAGATTTGGGTATATACAGACTTGGAGGAATTCTTATTTATGTTGTGGTGTCGTTGTCCTTGTTGGAACACATTAAGGCACGTCGATATGATGGTCTTCACTTGATTGCCTTTGGGGTACGGTGTTGTAAAATAGTACCTGAGAAGCGTGTATCAGAGATGGTAGTGTATAGCGACTTCAGGGTAGGATCAATGTTTCCAATGTTGATGGCTCGGGAATGTGATATTTAAGGAAGCTTAGAGTGATGGCAATTTATTTGTTCGGGTGCTATGGAGAAAATCATGATTTGAGGCAGCATCTTTGGCAGCGAAAGATGAGAAGGGACATGGTGGGATATGTCTCGCGGTGGATGAATTATTAGCAGATCAAGTACGATCAGTAGAGATCGAGTAGTTTGCGTAGGAAGATGGTTTAACAGGAGTGAGAATGGTATCGTATTGAATAGATTTCATGGCGGAGTAGCCACCTGGTTTGTGGAATCTCATAGTAATTTGGGTCATGGTGGACCAATGACTAGGTCTATGTATTTTTTTTAGGGTGGTGGCTTCTGTACTCAGGAAGTTCGAATGTGATGAAAGGAGTTTTTTGTACTGCAGAGAAAACGTGGATGCTTGATTATTGTCTTGGGGTATAATGTGACTTTGAGTTTGAACATATTGTTGGATCTTCAGTTGCTGTAAATGGAAATGAACATGCTGATGACGTCCAAATCCACTACTAAAAAATAAATGGACACAGTCGCATGCAATATAATTTACCCAACTATGAGTCGGGGTCGAATCCCACAGAGAACAATAAGTTGGCGATTAGGAATGTAAGAGAATTATCACTTGTTATGCAATGCCAAACACTTAGACTCTTGTGTGAAAATATTATAGCTAAATGCAAAAATGTAAACTAACCTAGAAATCAAGTAAAATGATCAATGACTACAAGAATGGATGCATCGGAAATTACACTCAAGTAACGATCCAATGTATTTCACGATTTTACAAATATGAGCGAATTTATATTAATTAGCCTCGGGTAATAATTCTATATTATCTTCTTCCGAAGACTAACAAAACTTCCTAATTGAATTATTCCTAAAACAATCAAGAGATTAAGCACACCTGTATATGACTACAAGTAGTTCAATCCCATCCCTAGGTAAAATTTATAAAATGAGGGTTAAAGCCTCAAGTTCTTGTTAATTAATCTTTCCCAACCCCAAATAATCTTTCCCAAAATTAATTCGAAGTTAATGGGAAAGTCCTAGGGTTAGCTAATCCCTTTGGAAACATTAAAGAACAAGAATAATTAAAGAAATAATAACTCACTTCATAAATAAATAAAAATCGTTCAATACATAAGCACAACAAGGTATTTAATCAACACTTTAAATATGGATATTCCCATAAACAAGATTCAAGTATTGAAAAAAATACTACACACTTAAATATTCAATACAAAGCAAGGAAATGAAGAAATGAGCATAAATGAGTAAGAAAATCTCAATCAAAAGCTTCAAATCTTCAAGACCCAAGTGTGTGTGTAAGAATCCTAGCTTCCCAAAATTGTTTTCTCTAGTGTAAGGACTGAAAATTGGCCAATGATCTGCTAAATATTTTCCAAAGATATCCAAATTATCTGCTAGGTCGTGTATTAAAGGGTTGGGATGAAGAAAATGTGAAATGGCAGAAATGCCCAGGTCTGAAGCCTGTTGACCGCACCTGCGGAAAGATCCTCGCAGGTGCAGCTCCGCAGATGCGGACCGCCCATCGCAAATGCGATAATTGAAGGGAAACTCTGGCTCCGCAGATGCGGTCTTGAAAGCGCAGATGCGAAACCGCATAAGCGGTTCTTGATTCGCAGATGCGATCCCAGATCAAGCTGCTTAACTCTGCAGATGCAGACTATTTCCTCGCAGATGCGAGATCGCTTATGCGAACAGTATTCCGCATATGCGGAATCCCTCGAGACTTTTGCATTGTTTCAACCCTTTTTTGCTCAATTGAATTCAAATCACTTCATGGCGCCATTTATCTAAAAATATAACAATACATACCATAAACGACCTCATATTATCATTAAAGGACGCAAAATCTAAAATAAAAAAAAAGACTAGGATGAGTGGTAAAATCACCACTCATCAACACCCCAACTTAAATCTTTTGCTTGTCCTCAAGCAAATCAAAACCAACAATTCAATGAGGTTCTACCATTTAAAGCACAAGAATATTACTATCATTTACAAATCACATTCTCCAATTAAGCACCATATTTATGGATTTGGTTGGTACTAATAATTAGACTCAAGCATGTGAATCTTAACCAAATAACTCCCTTATTTAAAAACAACTTCAAGAAATGCAAAGGATTTTCACAATAATCAAGTGACAACAATAAGCTTCAAGAAGTGACTCAAAAGCACTAGTCTACTACATATGCTCAATTTACTCCTTTTAGGATACACCAATGTCATCAATCCATCCTAATTCATGTTCCCTCACAAGAAAGAAAGTCCCAAAATTACCATATTTACAATAACAACACAAGGGACAAATGCACAAAGACACTCACTCTCAACAAATAATTTCAAGTGTTACAACATATCATGCCATAAGCTTGCCCTTATTTTAATTCGCCGCCTATTCAAGAACATTCGGTTGGAGATCCCATAAGGACTTTTTAAGCTTCTAATTTAGGTTTACGGAAGAGTCGGATAAGCATTTGGGATACAAGTGACTACACACTCCTTGAACACTACTCACAATTATCTTTATTTTTTAACTTTGTTTCTTTTCAAACCAAATAGCCCTCATTGGCATCTAGTTACCAGCATAGAATCACCTTGGATACCTCTCTAGTTTTTTTTCAAGGCTCCATATTTATATATACATACATTTTTTTTCTTTTGTAGCTTGAGTAAGTTCATATGAACACTTTGAGGTATATGTTTCTACACTCAATGTACAACCTTACCGATTTCTAACTTGACACCAACACCCCCAACTTAGGCTTTTAGCCTCATTCTCAATATTCAAGGAGGGACGGGTTCAAAAGAAGGAATTGTTTCACAAAAGGGTAAAGTATTGTAATGAGGTGGCCAAAGAAAGGGCTAAAGGCTCAAATGGGGTAAACTAGTGATACTATTTATGCAATGGTAAGCTTGAAAGGCTAAAGAGGCTTTTCAAAGATCACAAAGAATGCCTAAGGTCATCCCTCCAACCAAACATAATTAGCATTAGCATTGAAAGACCAATCGGGCAAGTTCTAGATGATAGAAGTAAACACAAGAATTATTTATACAAATACTACCACACATAGCATATGAACTAATCAAGACGGATTAATTTCACTTCTTAATAAGAGCATTTAGAGTAATATCATGCCAACTAGTGGGCAAAGAGTCACCAAAAGAGCCAAAAAGTTATCACAAAAAATTATTCTTCCCCATGCAACTTACTTTTTCTTAATTTAAAAGTAAAATTCGGAGGGGTATTCTTAACTCACATTTCACATACAAGAGACTAATTTTATTAGTACAAAATAATCCAAAAGTCTCCACCTAGCAAAACAAGACTAATTCCCTTAAGAAAGCCGTCACGCCATCCATCATAGGGAAAAGTCACCCGGTTCAACACAAAAATGTTCCTCGGGAAAGAACCGTAGCATAAATAAAACCCAAGGAAATACTACTAAAGAATTAAATTAAAAATAATCTAAAAGAAGACTACTAAAGAAGATAAAATAAACATTAAAGAAACAAAAATAAAAGAACAAAACTACTAAAGAAAATAATAAAACAAAAGAAACTAATACTAAAGGAGAAAAAATAACATAAACTAAAAATTACTAAAGAAAATAAGTAAAGAAAGAAAAATAAATAGAGTAACAACAATGACTAATCTGCAAATGTACCACCAATCACAACTACGCTCGGCAAGAGCACATGATAGTCAATAACAAAACAAGCCCGTCAAGGGCACACAATATCCATATCACCAAAGAAACCCGACAAAGGCACATATATAGCATTAATGTACGAATAGAGTATACTCCCTAAAGCCACCCCCAACTAAAAACATGGCAGTGTCCTCACTGCACAATATCAAAACAAAATAAAAGTAGTTCGAGGGTCTCCCTGAAGTTTGCATCAGACTAGCAGACTGCGGGAGAAGGGCTAATCACTGTTGTTGAGAACTTTCGCCCTCATCATCAGCATCATCGTCATTATCATCATCATCACTCAACATAAAAGAGTACTCCTCACTATCCTCAGCATTAGCAACAGGTATCTGCCTGTTCGGCTGCACCCATTTGAAGATGGTTTTGATGCCTCTCCACATTTTGATCATAAACTTGCCCTACTTCTTGTTTCTCCCTTCCTCCTTTTCAAAGTCTGACTGAAGACTACATGTGCCTTTTCCAAGTTTCCATAGGCGGCCTCGAGTTTTCCAACAGATGTTGCTATCTTCTCCTGAGACTCTGCCTGCTTTTTCTGTGCATCTAAGTAAGTCTCATGTCATCCCCGGTGAAGTACTCGGGCATAGGTTGGGAGTGTGAGGGCCCACTAGGGAGTTGTGACACTAAGTCACAAATGGATGCAAGCTGGGAGTTTAGCATCCCAAATGGTCCCTCAGCCTGAGCAGTTTGTGAGGAAGACCCCTCACCTACAGTAATCTCCACTTTCCTCGTCTTGCTCTTTAGCACACTGCCTTCTCCTATAACTCTCAATGGGTGAAATGGCTTGTCTGCCGGTATCAAATGATCTCCATCCCATTCATCAACCTTTGCATGCTAGCACAACGCTGTAATCAATGATGGAAACATCAATGACGTGCCACCTTGAAGCACATACTCCTACAGCTCCCGAACAATGTAGTGACTGACATTTACAGGAATGCCATCAGGGATGCAAGAAATTATCAAGGCCCTGATAAATGGGACATCAGACACATTCCCAGAAGGAGATACCTGCTCATATACAACCACATTTTTACCTCAGTTGTGAAATCACCAAGTTTGATGCCTTTTTTCTTTGTAGCCCAATTCACTCTATGACCTGGAGGACAAAGCTTTGCGACTAGCCAATCACCATTTTCGCATGTATCTCTTCTTTGCATTGGCTCGACAGGATGATTTGGGAGCCCATAGACATCATTTATATCTTCAACTCTGAATTTCACAATCTTTCCCCTTATTGTAATTTCATGCTTTTGGAAATGTGTACTCCTTAAATTGGCATAAAACTCTCTAACACATTCCTCATTAGCCTTGAATGGAGTGGGAATGAAGCAGGTCCAGTCGCTTGAAACTAGCCGGCCATGGAAATCCGGAAGGAGCTCGTCCACTTCGTCAATGACAAACCCTTTCTCAAGTTTGAGCTTCTTCGTGAGGAGATCATCATAATATCGGGCTTGGAATGCGGAAGACATGAACCTGGTAGCATCATAATTCGAATCCTCAGCAGTTTCTTCAATTCCGTGATCCAGCAGGGGATTGTCAATCATGTTCGGGACCATTTTAAGCTCAAAGTACCTTCAAAAAAATCAAAACCAAGTTAGTCGGACATTAGAATCATGTTAAGAAAATCAAAACAATGCAATTAGGCTAAAGAATCAAGTCGAATGGGCCCGGGAGGCTCCAGTTGCAAAGCTACTGGAATTTCATAATTTGCCTAGTTTCCGCACCTGCGGAAGAACCATCGCAGGTATGGTTGCGCATCTACGAGACAAAAATCGCTCCTGCGGAATTTCCCAGCTGGCCAGAAGTCGCACTTGCGAAGATGGCATGCAGGTGCGAGGCCGCATCTGCGGCACTTTTCCACTTCTACGGTGTTCTTCAGGGGTTCCAAAAAATCAGAAATTTCTGACTTTTTTTTTAACTTCTTAAACAGGATTTTGGCACCTAATTTATACTCAAGACTTCTAAATTAGTGCAATACAAGTTTTTATCACTTGATTAACATGATTTCAAGCCACTTAGCAACAACAGTTCATTTGGAAAATTCATCGAACATGTTATGGACACAGAAAATGGTATGCTTCTTTAATCTACTTTGGTACTCAGACTTCCCAAAAATATTGTTCTTCACTGTTAGCAGCACACAGTACTCTCAACCAAATTCCTCACCCTAATATCACATTAATCAAAGGGTAGTGTGGAATTAGGGGAAACGGCCATGGGAACACAGAAATGAGGAAGAAGAAGAAGAAGAAGAAGAAGAAGAAGAAAAGAGAAGTAGAAGAGAGGAGTAGATAAGAGATACATGTGTTGTCTTGTGTAAGAACTCGAGCTTTGTGTGATGAAGTGATTGCTTTGTGTGAGAGATGATAGATGAGAGGTATTTTTTATTTTAGGATATAAATCAGAGTTACCTGATGAAATGAGGGATTGACTTTTAATTTTCCCGATTTGCACACCTGCGTAATGAGAAGCGCTTCTGCGAAGCCGCTTCTGCGCTAAAATGAACGCACCTGCGAAGCTTACACATCTGCTCCTGGTAATTCGCTGATGCGGAAGCGCGCCTGCGCGTGTCTTGACTGCAGGTGCGATTACACCTGGGTTCAGCAGGCCAATTCTTGTCAGCTACTACTTTGGGTTGTTCTAACACCCCAATCTTCATAATTCAACTCCAAAAAATCTGAAACTTGGCAGATTAGTCAAAAATAACACACTAAGCTATTCTAAAAAAAGAAAATTTCAAAAAGCAACTAAAGATTTAGAAAACGATGGGTTGCCTCCCACTAAGCGCCGCATTTAACGTCGTGGCACGACGCAAATCATTTTACCACTTTTCTCGCCACTTGGACGATATGAACTGGGTACCTAACTTGGAATCAAGTTTGTGACCACGAGCAGTGGGGGGTGGTAGGTAGATGATCAAGCCAAACTTTAATTTATTCATTTTACACTTCTTGGATTTCATTTGAGGAATGTCATTTTTCCTTCTCGTTCCCTCAAATTGTAAGATGTATGGCCTTTGCCTTTCCTCCTCACGTTCCCTCATTGACTCGTGTAGTTCAATTCCCATATCACCACACAACTCCAATGTTGAAAAATGCTTGGAATGTGGCTTCAAACCTCCAAATTGTAATTCTTCCCGAATTTTGACATCCTTTTTTCCCCAGACTAGAGTCAATCTCAACCAAATTTTCATTTACACCGGTTGACTCTAATTCCATATTTTTCTTGGCATCACTAACACTCACGGAGTCGGTTGGAGGATGATCAATTATTTATTCCTGCTCACTTTCTTCCTCGAAGTTGGACTCTTCTTGACCTCTTTCCATACTTCCAAATTGATAAGCATAATGAGCCTGAATCAATGATTTCATTTGATCTTCTAAAGTGCGGATATGCTCATCATTTTGAGTCAAGCCTTGCTTCAAGTCCTCGAGTGCAAAGTTGTTCTTCTCCTCATTTCCAAGAATGGCCTCCAACATGAGCATCATCTCCTTATTTTGAGAATTTGAGAGTTCTTCTTGGTTTGGATCAAATGCCAAGGAAGGATTTTCGGCTTCAACCTCCACGAAAGATTCTTGGCTATCATTCACTTCCGAGGCTTTTTGGACCTCTAAGGCTTCAAGCATTTCTCCTAGTTGTGAGTGCAACCTTTCAAGCGCCAAGTCATTTTGGAGACTATTCTCCAAAAGCTCCTCCAAGTCATTTTGCTCTTTGTTTCCTCCTTTAAGTAGGCATTCTAACATGAGCTTGAACTCTCCATTTTGACCATGTTCAGTTTCTTCCACTTCCTCCCTAAAACTTTCATCACAGAAAGTAGAATCATCATAGCGGGGGCTTGGGGAAGGGAAGGACAAATAAGCACAATCATCCCAATGACCATTTTGACGACTACACTTATCACAGATACTCCACTCATGGGTTTGAGATTATGCGCACAATCCACCCCCGGGAGAACTTAAATAATTTTACCACGAGTGTGGTCCTCCACAATAAGGACAAGGGTCATCAAAGTATGAACAACTACCATCCGACCAATTTTAATTATATGATGTCATTTTTTTTCTTCTCAAATACTAAGAAAACAAACAACAAAACAAATAGGAAGATAAACAAGATAAAGAAATAATTACACAAATATTCACAAGTTTGGACCAAAGCACTTACGCTTACTTCTCAAACAACCTAATTACGCCAAATTGTTCCCCGGCAACGGCGCCAATTTTGATGACTTCCAAATCCACTACTAAAAAGTAAATGGACATGGTTTCACGCAATATAATCTACCCAACTATGAGTCGGGGTCGAATTTCACAGAGAACAATAAGTAGGCGATTAGGAATATAAGAGAATTATCACTTGTTATGCGATGCCAAACACTTAGAAGTTGGTTGTGAAAATATTATAGCTAAATGCCAAAGTGTAAACTAACCTAGAAAGCAAGTAAAATGATCAATGGCTACAAGAATAGATGCATCGAGAATTACACTCAAGTAACGATCCAATGTATTTCACGATTTTACAAATATGAGCGAGTTTATGTTAATTAGCCTCGGGTAATAATTCTATATTAGCTTCTTCCGAAGACTAACAAGACTTCCTAATTAAATTATTCCTAAAACATCAAGAGGTTAAGCGCACCCGAATATGGCTACAAGTAGTTCAATCCTATCCCTAGGTAGAATTTATAAAATGAGGGTTAAAGCCTCAAGTTCTTGTTAATTAATCTTTCCCAACCCCAAATAATCTTTCCCAAAATTAATTCGAAGTTAATGGGCAAGTCCTAGGGTTAGCTAATCCCTTTGGAAACATTAAAGAAAAAGAATAATTAAAGAAACAATAACTCACTTCATAAATAAATAAAAATCATTCAATACATAAGCACAACAAAGTATTTAATCCACACTTTAAATATGGATATTCCCATAAACAAGATTCAAGTGTTGGAAAAAATACTACACACTGTAATATTCAATACAAAGCAAGGAAATGAAGAAATGAGCATAAATGAGTAAGAAAATCTCAACCAAAGCTTCAAATCTTCAAGACCCAAGTGTGTGTGTAAGAACCCTAGCTTCTAAAACTTATTTTCTCTAGTGTAAGGACTGAAAATTGGCCAAAGATCTGCCAAATATTTTCCAAAGATATCCAAAATATCTGCTAGGTCGTGTATTAAAGGGTTGGGATGAAGAAAATGTGAAATGGCAAAAATTCCCCAGTCTGAATCCCGTTGACCGCACCTGCGGAAAGATCCTCGCAGGTGCGGCTTGGCAGATGCGGATCTCCCATCACAGATGAGATAATTGAAGGGAAACTCTGGCTCTGCAGATGCAGTCTTGAAAGCTCAGATGCAGAACCGCAGAAGCGGTTCTTGATTCGAAGATGCGATCTTAGGTCAAGCTGCTTAACTCCGCAGATGCGGACTATTTCCTCGCAGATGCGAGATCTCTTCTGCGAACAATATTCCGCAAATGCGGAATCCCTGGATACTTTTGCATTGTTTCAACCCTGTTTTGCTCAATTTCACTTCAATTGAATTCAAATCACTTCATGGCACAATTTACCTGAAAATCTAACAATACACACCATAAACGACCTTATATTATCATTAAAGGATGCAAAATCTAAAGAAAAGAGACTAGAATGAGTGGTAAAATCACCACTCGTCACATGCTCTTACAGTTGGTGAGTGTGGGCTTAGGAGGATTAACCGATTTCGTGGTGGTTGAAACCATGGAAATGTTGTTGGGAGATGTCGATATAAGGTTACACAGGTAGGCTATCTCTTGTGAGAATGTTAGGATGTCATGACCCGATTTACCCTCCGAAAGGTATCGTGACGGAACCTAGTCTCTATGACTAGGTAAGCCTAGAAATTTGTGGAAAACAAAAGAATCAATAAAAATAAAGACAGAAAAGATATCTACTAGATATAACGTAGTTGCTCAGCATATACAGTTATTTTACTTCTCGAAACCCGGAATGTCACCAACATCACAAGCCAAACTCTATGGTTCAATATACAAAACTGGAAAGGAAAGTGTAGTCTCATATACGAACTATAACTATGCTAAGATAGGAGGGGGACTCAGAAGCTCTGCGGACGCTGCAGAAATACCTCAAAGTCTCCCAAAGATCTGCTACTCTACTGACTCCAGAACGGTGCGCTGGTACCTGGATCTGCACATGAGAAAAACATGCGCAGAAGGGCGTGAGTACTCCACATTCGGTACCCAGTAAGTGCCAAGCCTAACCCCAGTCAAGTAGTGACGAGGTCAGGTTGCGGCTCTACTGAGTTTGCAAAAATAAACAGATATAATTAACAGTTAAGTAAAACAGCGATAATTAACGGAAAGTAAAGTGAACCGGAAAGAACGAAGTAATAAATCTCAGTTCCATACAGCATACAAATAAGTAGATAGTCGTACAATGCAATACATGGGAAAGTCTCAGGTCTCGGCCCGCAGTCTCGATATAAATATGCAATGCAATACAAGGGAAAGTCTCAGGTCATTGCCCACAGTCCCAATGTAAATATGCAATGCAATGCAAGGGAAAGTCTCAGGTCATAGCCCGCAGTCCCAATGCAAATATGCAATGCAATGCAAGGGAAAGTCTCAGGTCATAACCCGCAGTCCCCATGTAAATATGCATTACAATGCAAGGGAAAGTCTCAGGTCATAGTCCGCAGTCCCAATGTAAATATGCAATGCAATGCAAGGGAAAGTCTCAGGTCATAGCCCGCAGTCCCAATGTAAATATGCAATACAATGCAAGGGAAAGTCTCAGGTCATAGCCGCAGTCCCAATGTAAATATGTAATGCGAGATGTATATCGGATATAGCATGTTTCAAAAGTTTTGGGAAAACAGTTGGCAAATACAGAGAAAGGTACTTAACCCAATTTCAAATACTAGTAACGAGTGGAAAATCAGGTAAAATCGTTGGACGTGATAAAATCTTAAGTCGCTACTCAGTTAAACCAATAACAGAATTAATAGGAATTGAAGATGAAGTATGTCATAAAAGGAAACAATGGAATTACTGATAATATCCCGTGCATGTACTCGTCACCTCACCTACACGGGGTTTTTTATGTCAAAAATTAGTTATAAATGCCTAAGGGAATTTTCCCAACACAGATTTAGGCAAGCCACTTACCTCGAGTGTGCTAATCATCCAATAATCACGCTCTTGCCACGAGTATCAAACTCCGGGTGGTCCAAATCTATCAATTCGATTGCATGATGTGAATATCATTTCAAGAAATCAAAATAACTAATTAATTTGAAGCTAATATGCGAAATTAGGAATTTTGACCAAAATGCCCCTCGGGTCCACGTCTCGAAATCGGGTAAAAGTTATATTTTTCGGACACACATTCACTCACGAACTCACTCGACAAGAATCATCGAAATCCGATGTCAAAAACCCCCTAAATTCTCAAAATTTCGGTTGGGGGAAATTTCATCAAGTTCACATGGTTTTCCCCTATTTTTGTTAATTAAACTAAAGAAAACAATGGGGATTAATGGTCTAACAATGAATTAGGATTAGAAAACGTTACCTACGATCCTTCTCTTCAAAACCCACTAAAAATTACCAATTCCCGAGCTCTCAAACGATTTTAGACTTATGAAATTCGAACCCTCGGATTTTTGGAATAAACACACAGGGATCTCGTACCTGCGGTACAGCACCTACGGAAAAAGCATCGCAGGTGTGCAATTCACTTAAGTCCACTGGGGCCGCACCTGCGGTCGTTTGGTCGCGCATGCGGTTCCGCACCTGCGGAAACCAGGTCGCACCTGCGACCACTAGTAACCCCTTAACCATCGCACCTGCGACCAGCCCTATCGCGCCTGTGTGTCCGCACCTGCGGGAAAACCTTCGCAGGTGCGAAACACCATAAGAAAGCCTGGTTCAGCAATTTGATAAGTTCCAAATTCTCCCGTTAAGCATCTGAAACAACCCCGAGGCCCCCGAGACCTCAACCAAAACCACCAACCGACCCTAATACCTTATTCGAACTAGGTCGAGCCTTAAAAACAAGTCTCATAACATCAAAAACATCGATTATGCATAGATTCAAGCCTAGGAACTTAGGAAAATTCTAGAATTCACATCCGACGCCAAAACACGTCTAAACTCATCCGAATGACCTCAAATTTTGCACACAAGTCATAAACGATATTGCGGACCTGCTGTCGCTTCCAGAAACCATTTCGAGTCCGATATCAAAATCTCACCTATCGGCCGAATTCGCTGAATTTCTAACTTTCGCCAATTCAAGCCTAAATCCACAACCGACCTCAAAAACACATTTTGAGTACGCTCCTAACCCCGAAATCACCCAACGGAGCTAACGAAGTCGACGGAAATCCCATTCCGGATTCGTCTTCACATAGCTCTAGCTACGGCCAGATTTCTAAAGCTAAGATCCATATTTATGGACTGTGTGTCCAAAATCACCCCGGATTTCCTCACTCAACACACCGACAGGTTCCAATAATATAAATAGACATGGGAGAAACGATAAATAGGGGATCGGGGCGTAAATTCTTAAAATGACCGACCGGGTCGTTACATAGGAGTTGTATGATTTCTGGTAAATTTTTTTTGAAGAGTTCTACTTTCTATCCAATTGGGTGCATGTACTATGACGTGGGGCTTGGAACGTGTGAAGAAGACGGTGCGACTGTCAGGAGGTCGAGTGCGCTTTTGTGGTTGATAAATTCAGGATGTGTATGATTAGCGCAACAAGAGCTTGTGAGAAATTTGGTGGATTAATGGTGTGGGATCGAGGTAGCTAGGAGGAGAATTCATTGTGGGTCCTTGGATTTTACGATCTCATCTTAAAGCCAAGTGGGGGAGCCTACCTTTGATAATTGGATTCCGTGGTTATGTGCCTTTGAAGTTTCTGGTTATCGGTACGTTGGTGGATTAGTTATGACCGAATAAGAGAACATCAGAATTAATTCAAGCAAGGAATCTGGTGGATGTGTTCTATATTTTACCTTATTGATGTATGAAAGTTGCGAAAAGACTCAAATTGGGTATTTCTTTGCGAAAAGGATTCATTTGGTTGCTTTTTTAAATGACTTATGTGCTAACAAAGCACTAGTTGTCTTGTTTTATATAATTGGGACTGGATTAGAGTGGGTGACTCTCAATAATGGTTTTAGTGGATTCAAGATTTAAGGTGTGGTGCTTAAGGACTTTCAGGTTCGTTATGTGTAGCTGAAGATTGGGTGTTGCGGTATAGTGTGAAGGGTATTATGAGTATTTTTATGTTTTTAGCGGGTCTGCAGATCAGTGTTAGAGAGAAGAAACAACTTCAGATTAATAGAGATTCTCCTTGCGATGGGTGTATAGTTGGAGATACTATTAAGTGCATGAGGAGCGTATAAAGTGGCTTATGGACATTGAGATGATGTGGCTTGCGGATGTGGGTCACTCAGGATAAGTGTTGATTGAGGTCCATTAGGTGTTGGAAAAGAGAGGTGATACTTTAAGGGCAAGTTAAGAAGAAAGCGGAAGAAGTTTAGTTAGTTTAGTAGTGGATTGGATCATCATGGTAAAGGAAATGATATGTTCCTTCCATGCGAAAAAGAGGTATATATGTGTTTCGTGGCTATACTACAGGTTTGGCAGTCTCCATAATTTGGTTGATTCGGAGGGGTTTAATTCTAATGGTTTGGTTATGTATAAATGTGTCTCAAAAGAGTTATGGAGGTTTAGGCCACGACTTGAGGTTTGTTTCTTCTGCGGTTATGGGAAATTGGTTGTATGTTACAATTTTTCTTCTAAAATGAATTAAATAAAGGGTTCTAGATGATGGAGTGGCTATTCCAATGGTGGTTCAGTATTTATGATGGGATTCTTTCACTCTCGCATAATAGCATGATATGTGCAGTGAGCGATATGGAATTGGAATTCAAGGATCAAGGTTGCGGTTCAGTTTGACTAGGATGTCACGAGCTCGGAGAAGCAGGGAAAGATTTCAGATGTTCAGAGTATGTTGGCCATATTTTTGTATCGCCTGAGAATGTTGTTCTGTGGAAGAATCATTGTGTATTCAATTGCATATTCTTGATTTGCATTACAAAAATAGCATGGTCGATGCCCATTGATGTTCAGATTTTGTTACTTGGTGTGGAAGATTGTGGGAGCACCTCTCATGGGATGGCTATGTAGGTGTGACGTATCGGCCATTTAAGTATTAGAGAACGGGGTCAAGTGTGGAGATCTAGGTACTATCACAGATTGGGGAGTTTATGTCTCAGGCGCATTATTCTTTCAGTGGTGGACTGTGGAAGTTTGTTTAGGATTTGAAGGTTGATTGTGCATGTCATGGACTAGGTCATTGTGGGTTTTTGGAAGGCTATTTACCTATTCGGAGGTGATCGAAACTAATTCAGACGTCCATTGGTAGTCCTAATGTGAATATATACCCTACACCAGATCGGATATGCTTATTCAGCACAATATTGTCCACGGATGAGTCTTCACAAGCGGTGGATGTTATTCCTATCATTGTCTATTCCATGTATTACTCCATTATGCCATGTGGATTGTGAGGTGAATTAATTATTCACATGTGTGCTGTGATCCTGTGTAGCTTGTGGCGTTATATGAGCGAGATGGCTCTTGAGATGCAGGTTATTTATTGCACCTTAGTCGTGCTTGGCCCTTTTGTAGCGCATGGATCTATCCATCTCCCTAGGGTTATGTTGATGCACTTGGCGTGTTGTGGTTGATACATGTTTGTTTAGTGGGTATGAGCTTTTTGGGTCGATAGGTATTTCCTTATTGATTGTTGTGTGTGGATCGGGTGGCACACCTCCACGGGTATGATGTTTGGATCAATTGCGCCACAATGGTATCATGTGTGGATCGGGTTGTACGCCGCAACAGTGAGATGTTGAGTATGGTCCTTTATACTTATTTCGTGTGTTTTATTTCTTACCCTTGAGATAGGTTCATAGAGTTTGGACGGTTGATCTCAATGTTACGCGGGCTGGACAGTTCTTTACCCAAATTCGTTTTTCCTTATTGATCATATTCGAGTTGTGGCTTGTTGGCGCATTGATGGCGTCGTATGAGATTTTAGACGATGTTTAAGGTGTCTTATTGGCAGAGCAGCCTATACTGAGGGAGGCGAGGTTGTTGGACATGAAATCAGCGTAATCGGATTTATATAATGTATATTATAGGGAAAATGTCACTAAACAGTTCAGAATAAGGCAATGGTTCTTGACAAGCGGGGAGACTCCATGAGTTATTGATTTGGCGAGTGGTTATGAGCTTCTACACATCTTTAACATCATTTTTGTATTATGAGGGTTGGAACATGACTTATATGTGTTATGAGGTATATTACGAGCATCGGGTTCGTGAGTTGCAGCTATTGTAGTTGGAGGATGTTATTATGGGCATACAAATTATGCGGTGCATTGTGTGATTACATCATGGGTGTATAATCATGTTTGGATACAACGTGTTGAGATTGATACGGTGTACGTATGCTAGAATTGAATCTTTTAGAGAATTCTGGATGTTGGAATTTGGTTCTAAGACTTGTAGGCTAAGGTAGTAGGAAGGACCTTCAGTCTGGGTTGAGCAAATGCACTCATATGGATAGTGGTGGCACGGGTAGGTGCATGAGGTGTTAAACAGTGATTTTGGGTAACTTTGGAACGGTTCTTGGCACGTTCAAGAAAGAAAATATGTTTAAGTGGAGGAGAATATAACGACTCGACCGGTCATTTTGAGCTCTAGCACATCGTTCCACGTTTTGAAGTCTTGAGTAGCTTCATTTTATGTATTATGACTTGCGCGTGTGGTTGGTTTCGATCTTCGGGAAATTAGGAGTTGATTTAGAAGAATAGTTCTCATTTCGAAAGCATTAAGTTGGAAGAGTTAACCAAGGTTTGACTTTTGAGTAAACAACCTCGGAATCGGGATTTGAAGGTTGCTATAGGTACGTAGGGTGATTTCGAACTTAGTCGTATGTTCAGTTTAAGAAATGGATGGTCTGGGAGCGAGTCGTCTCTTGTTATCAGAAATTGGCATTTTTGAAGGTATGAAATTTCTTAAGTTTGACTTGGAGTGGACTTTGATGCTATCCATGTCTGTTTGGGATTTCGAGCCTCGGATTAGGTCCGTATTGTTATTTGTGACTTGTGCGTAAAATTTTGCATCATTCTGAGTTATCTAAGTATGGTTTATCGTGTTGGGCAAGTTTGAATATTTGAAAGTTAAAGGAAGGATTTCGATCGTCGATTCGTGATTTTGATGTTATTCATGGTGTTACGAGCTTTGGATAAGGTATTGGGACTGGTCGGCATGATTGGACGGGGTCCCGGGGACCTCGGGTGTGTTTCGAAATGGTTTCGGACCAAATTTGGGTGTTTTGGAACTGCTAGCTGTTGTTTCTGATTTTGTTCTTAGCGAACGCGGAGGGAAGCTCGCGTTCACAGAGAAGGATTTTTGCTGCAAAAAGTTTGTGCTTCATTTTCGTGACTGAAGGGGTCGCGTTCGTGAAGATATGTGGGCAGAGGTTCATCACGTTCACGATGAGTGCGACGCGTTCGCGTAGGAGAAGCTCGGCCTAGAGGCTAGGTCTTCGTGTTCGCGGAACAAAGGTCGTGTACATGAAGGGTTGTCTTCATAAGCCATTGCGTTTGCAAGATGTGTCTTCCGTTCGGGAAGATATTGGAGCTTGATTTGAGTTGTGTTTTGTGAACATAAGGCACATGCCACATTCGCAAACAAGGGCGTCTCGACAGAATCTAAGTTTGCAAAATCAGAAATTTCTCCTTTCATCTCATTTTTCTCTCTTGGAGCCGACTTTGGACCATTTTGGAGGGCTATTTCATCCATCTATTAAGGGTAAGTATTTCTAACTCACTTTTAATAACATTTTCATGAATATATATAAATTGGCTTGTAAATTTAAGAATTGAGTGGAAAATGTGGGGCTTTTTGCAGAAGACCTAGAATTGACGTTTTCGAGTTTTGACCATAATATTGGACATGTAATTGTGAACAAATTATATATTTGAGTTTGTGGTTCTATGGGTAATGTTTATCTTCGAAAAATTTTAGACCCGGATATATGGGCTCGGGGTTGACTTTGTTGACTTTTCTAGCGAAGTTAAAAATTATTATAAATTGTTAAATTGCGAGTATTGGAGTATACTTTGATTGGTATGCACGTTGTTTGATTAGTTTCGGATGGTTTGGCATGAGTTTGAAGAGTTAGGGAGGCATTGGAGTCGGTTATCAGATTTCGGAGCAAGGTAAGTCTCATGTCTAACCTTGTAAGAGGAAATGATCCTCGTAGGTACTTAAATTGTTATTTGATACTAGTTGTGTATTCTACGTATGCACGAGGTAACGAGAGTCCGTACTTAGCTAAAATCATATTTATGTTCGGGTAGAGTTAGGACTTTAGTGTGTAATATTTCAATTGCTTGAACTCAACATGTTTGTTTAATCACTTATAACTTATAATTGAAATTTGATTGGAAATCATGTTAGGTCAAATCTCATTATCTTGAGTCGTTTGGCAGGATAATTGATTATTGGGAAAAATTCATGCTTACTTTATGTTCCTATCCTTGTGTTACAAATATTTGGTTGCAATTCGATAAGTTTTCTCTCTTCTTGGGCATTGGGTTGAACGCCTCGGCGGTGCTATTAAATATCAATATAGATCGGGATATACGACCTCGACAATATATTTGAGATGCATCTACGGATCGGGTCGTACGACCTCACCAGCGTATGTACACGACTATTAAGGATCGGGTTTTACGACCTTGGTCAAATTCGTGCGTAATATCGCCAGGAGTCTGAATATTCTGAGATTTCCCTTTTGATTTGAGACTTGGCATTTACATGATACTTCTTATATGTTTGAGGTAGCACATGATATTGGAGGAATTTATAATGTCATTATGTTGGAGGTTTATGTCAGTTTCTTACCTCATTATTATATTGTGTTTCATATCTATTCATAATTTAATGTACCGATTTATTGGACCACTGGTAAGTGTCGATGTCGACTCCCCATTCTTACTTCTTCGGGGTTAAGCTAGATACTTACTGGGTACGCGTTGATTTTCGTATTCATGCTACCCTTTCTTACTGATTGTGGAGGTACTGAGACCGGTACATTTGGTGATTGTTTGGGCGCATAGGCGCAACTGCTGAGGAGGCTTATGATGAGCTGCATTTCCTGTTACGATCTGCACCACACAAAGTCTCCATCATATTTATTTACTTTATACTGTCTATCTTATATTTAATATATATGTTGTATTGGTATTGTACTCCTTAGTAGATGCTCATGCACTTGTAACACCTAATTTTTGGGATTTCTTGTAGATGTTTATGGTTTTTATCTAATATTGCCACTCTTTCCTTTTATGTTTTATTAATGCATTATATCTCCATGGTTTTCTCCGTCTAATCTCTTTTACTTAATAAAACCCACAATTTTAAAAGCAGTAAAATGAATAGTTAAGTTAATAGTTCACTGTTGGCTTGCTTAGCTCCGACATTGGGCGTCATCACGACCTATAGCGAAAATTGGCTTGTGACGATGTCCTAAGATCTATTTACTTTCAGCTGAATAAAGTTTATTAAAAATACAAAATAAGTCTAGGTAAAAATCTCATGGTTGTTTAATTGCATAAATGAGTTTTGATTCATGGCTTTCTTTAAAGAAGTACGCTTAATGCCTAAAGTTCATTAGCCTATTAGATAAACTTAATAACTTTGATTAAAAAGTATGTAAATATTTAAGATTGTTTATAAAATATTCTGTAGTGTGTGTGTGTATATATGTGTGTCTATGTGTAATTACAATTATAAAAATTATGTGTATAATTTATTCTTTTTATTTGGCGTTATCTTTAGGTTTTTATTAAACTCAAATCAAACTAAATATTGTCGATTTTAAAAAACTAAAATAAAATCAATCCAAAAAATATATTGATTTGTTTAATAGATTTTTAAATTTTTTATTTGAATAGATGTTTTTCGAAACGTGAACATGCCTACTCCTAACCAAAACTTACAATGTAGTGACATTATGGAATTTCTCAGATAATTTTCAATTCTACTCTCGACGTGAGAAATAGTATTGCAGTTAGGAATAACAAATCCAACTAGGTTGGAGTCAAACACCACGAGGAATGTGGTGCATGCTTTGTCCAAATGTATACAAACTTGTTGTTCCTAAAGTAATCTCCAATAAAAGGATTGATTGTTCAATTACTTCTAAAGTTATTTTTAAAATTATGACTAGAACTAAGCTAGTCCTTCTAATAATCACTTCTCATGTACGACTAAAAACGTAGTTGTAACAAAGATGAGAAAGGTGCTAGGAATATTTTTCCCTAGGTGTAGGCTATGCTTTGGGTATTATGATATTCAAATTGGTTAAGCACGTGTTATGACCTCAATTTCTCTTCTATCAATTTAATGTCTTTCAACACTTACGAAGTTTTTGCCTCAAAATGCATTTTCAAGTCAACTAGGATTTGTTGATATACAATTGATTAAACTAAGTAGAAATCACATCATTCCTAGCTAAATTTCAATAATCAAGTTAACTCACTCAATTCCTTAATAATTACTTTTTACCTAAGCTAAATTTCACTCTTTCGAATTAAAACAAGCAAAATAAGCCTGAATTTAGTGTTTGCAACTACGAAATCAAATAATGAAGCATGAAGTAATTAGATAACATAAATTTTAATTAAATACTTAACTTGTATTAACCCCACTTAGAGTTTACAATAGTAGCTTAACAAATTTAGCTAGACATAGTCATAAAAGAAAATACAAAGAAGAATGAATTTTTAAACATAATAAGAAAAATTATGTAGAACAATGGTGAAATCACACAAAACTCTTAGGAAGAACTCCAAAATTTTTCTAAAAGGCTTAAAATATCTATTTATACTAAGTATCAGAAGTGGATAAAAATACCCTTGGTTGGTCGTCATTCCATCCTTTTTCCGAAAGGATATATTCTTTTCTCCCCAATTCATCGAGATTTCAAGTTGACATCTCGAAGACATCCCGCATAACTCCAGTTTTAGACATCACGTAAGCTTCCCGTGGTCTACGTGCAATGTAGTTTCTTCAGGCATTTTGGCGTACGCTATGCGCGTAAGCTACATGCCTCGTGTAGCCAAAAAAGAATGTTTCCGACTTGAGCTTCTTCAGCGCCTTTGTGTAGGCTATGCCAGGGCTCGTAGGCTACGTCATGCATGATCCTCAACTTAAATCCTCATTTTTCTTTAGTTTTTCACTTGAACTTTGGTTCTTTATTGCCATTTTCCATGCTTATCATTCTCAAAGCTTCCAGAACTCCATACGTTCAAAACATAATTAGTCAACTCATTTCCATAAATGGGGCTAAAACTCTTTAGAAAAACAAGAGAAGTTAGCTAAAAGGCTAACTTATTATTTCCGTCCTGACCCTTGATAAAATACTATTTTTTTAAGAAAATGTCACACTTACCTTGAAATTAAAAAAAAAATTGTGTTGTGGATGATTGACACTGGTTAAGAACCAAATAAGATTGAACTATATATTTGGATGAAAAAAAATTACAACCACATAAAAAAAGGAATGGAGACTAACATAGACATATCATTTATGTCACGATCCAAAATCCAACTAGTCGTGATGGCGCCTAACTCAACCCTCTAGATAAGCCAATTAACAACTAACCAATTTCAATGAAATTAATAAGGCAATTAGTTAAAAGAAAATATTTGAAACTGATATATTCCCCAAGGACAGGTAGCACAAAATCATGAGCTTTTAAGATTAGAATTTATAAAGATGATATGAAATAAATACATCATCTGTTTGAAATGTACATAAACAGATTTTTATAAATCTAAAGCTACCATGAACAAGAGGCAGCTACAACAGGAACGCAGGTACGTCTTCAAATCTAGCTTTCGTCAAACACAACAACATCAACAGCCAACGTACATATGCACACAAGGTGTAGAAGTGTAGTATGAGTACAACATACCACATATGCTCAATAAGTAACCAACCTAACCTTAGATTGAAAGTAGTGACGAGCTGGGACAAGGTCGGTGTCCAACACCAATAGCCAACAACAGTTCTAAACAACATAATGAAAGAAGTAACTCAGAGATAAAATGCTCAACTCTCTCACGGTTCTAGAAAATAGATTCGTCTTTTTAAGTATATCAGTGAAAACTCATATCTTTTTACCGAAATCGTCAAAATATGAGTAAGGTTGAAAACTGTAATTTTTCTCAAAAAGCTTTCCACAAGCAAATATTTCATTTTCAAATGACATGAGAAAAATACATCTCTATGCATATATGTCAATATGTGTGAGAAGTAATAAAAAACGTGATACTGTACAACGTGAGGAAAATGCATCTATATGCATGTATGTCATGTGTGCATGTCATTGCCATGTATCTCAGAGATAAACTCATGTACTCACACTCTTAGAGTACTCAATCTCACTGTCTCACACTTTCCACTCATCATGCTCAATCACTCGACATGTTCAGTCACTCAGTACTGTATATGGTCAATCCAGCCCAGGGAAGATCCATCCCGAATATATATATAGCAACTGACAGTCAGTCACTCAGTACTATATAAGGCCAATACAGCTCGGGTAAGATCCATCCCCAAATATAAGTGATTCAGACAAGATCCATGTCTAGGGAAGATCTATCCCTCAATATAAATCAACCATGCTCGGTGGGGGTGTGTGCAGACTTCGGAGGGGCTCCATCAGCCCAAGCGCTGTTCCAAGCCAATCACGGAATAAATCAATGAAACATGCTACCGCGCATAGTCCGATCCCATAATATATAACATGCTGCGACGTGCAGTCCGATCCCATAATATCACTCACACTCAGGCCATCGCCCTCACTCAGTCATCAATCTCTCCAGTGTCTCGGTCTCACAATAATATGATGTGTCAATAAATAGCAACAGAAACTAAGATATGATATGAAATGAATTAACGTGAATAGCAACAGAGACTAATATATGATATGAAATGAATGAACGTGACTTAGTATAAAATTGAAATGTAGGTAAATGACTCAATAGTAGAAATGACCTCAGTGGCCCCCAACAGAATGAACATGTAGCCTAGACATGATTTCTAACATGGATCACAGCTCAATAGCTCAATTACTTAAGAAATTCATGGTTACAGGTAAGGTCAGGTAACTACACAATACCACAGAAATAACGGAATCACAATTCACACGGTGCACGCCCGCACCCGCGTCACCTAACATGTGCGTCACCTCAACACCAAGCACATAACACGTAATTCGGGGTTTCATACCCTCAGTACCAAGTTTAGAAGTGTTACTTACCTTGAACAAGCCAAATCCAATGCCGAGAAAGCCAAGCAATGCTCCAAAAATGCCATCCCGCGCGTACCGACCTCCGAACGGCTCGAAACTAGCCAAAAGCAACTCAAATACATCAAACAATGCCAAAGGAAACAAACCCAATCGATAAAGGTCGAATCTTTAATCAAAGCCTAAAAATCATCCCAAAAGTCCAACCCAGTCCCGCGAATCCGACAAAACTCACAAAATCTGACAACCTGTTTAATTACGAGTCCAACCATACTAGTTTCACTCAATCCGATTTCGAATCGATATTCAAAACCCAAGAATTCGCTCTATGAAACTTTTGTCAAAAACCCCACAATTTCTCTTTTAAAATCATCAACCAAATACCAAAAATGAAGATAGACTCATGAAATATGATTAAAAAAAAAGAGTATATAACACTTACTCTAATCCATATGGTGAAAATCGTTTCAAAAATCGTCTTAATCCGAGCTACATAGCTCCAAATATGCAAAAATATCTGAAACCTTCGAAATAGAGTACTATATCCACTGCTCCAGGGGTATCCTTCGCGTTCATTGTCACAAACCTCGCAATCATGATTACAAAATTTTGCAAGACAATTTTTACCCTATGCGATCGCGGCCATTTCCTCGCAATCGCGAAGAACAAACTTCCATTTAACCCTTCCCAACCCTCCTCAGATAGCCTGTAGTATATTGGCCATAAATTTTTTCACAAAATTTCAAATGACAAACTATTTGAATTTCTTAAAACTAGACACAAATAGCTACATCTTTTATTTTTGGATCATCTCCAAATTCCTTATAGATTGCAAGTATAAGCTTCCAAAGCCGAGAGTGCAGCAGAGATTTTCGTCTATGCGGTCGCGAGAAAGCTTCCACGATCGCAAGTCACATCTCCATTTTTCCTATTTATCTCCTCGGTAACGCGACCAAATCAACGCGATCGCAATGTACACCATGTAACCAAAAATTAGCAACTAAAAATGAATAGAAATGGTCCGAAACCACCCTAAAACTCACCTGAACCTCTCGGAACCTCGTCCGAACATACCAACAAGTCCCAAAACATAACACGAACCTATTCGAGGCCTCAAATCACACATAACAACATCAAAATCATGAATTTTCGATCAAGATCAATCTCGTACGTTCATAAACTTCAAAATTCGAACCAATGTCTGATTCAAACCTAACCAATCCGGAATGAACCCAAATTTTGCAGACAAGTTTCAAATGACATATCGAACATATTCCAACTCCCGAAACAATAACCTAAACCCGATAACATCGAAGAACTCTCGGTCAAACTTATGAACATTCCTAACCTTCAAATTTCCCATATTCGCCAATGAGTGCCAAACAGTACCATCAAAACTCTGATCCCAAGTCATATACTCAAAAGTCAAAGTTGGCCATCTCTTCCAACTTAAAGCTTCCTAGTTGAGAATCATTCTTCCAAACTAATTCCGACTCACCCAAAAATCGAAACCGACAATACACACAAGCCATAATACATCATACGGAGCTACTCAAACCCTCAAACTACCGAGCAAGGTGCAAATGCTCAAAACGACCGATCGGGTTGTTACAATTTGTCATTGCAAATAAGAATGCAAACGCTATAAGATTAATTTATAATGTGAATTCTGAAATATATACCGACTTTTTTTTTAATTTAGAAAAAATATGCAAATATACTTCTGAAACTATACAAGATGGCATAACTATACCCATTTCTAATAGTTTAGTTAAAAACCTTCTCATAGCATTGCGAGAAACAATAATTTTTTATATTTGTCTTTATTTCAAGCCAAAAATTATTAGTCTCTAATTCGACTAAGTAATACCAAAATCTTCCACGTATCTAAACTTGACATAAACCGACATCGAAACTAAAATCAATACCAATTTCACTAACTTTTCCCCGAACCCTTACATATTATCCGACCCATATTTAAAATCTGATGCACATTATATTTTAGTCTAGTAATCTTTTCTTTTCAATTTACGTGGCACTATTCGAATTTCGAATAAATGAGAATTATTTTACTGTAATTTTTATATATCTTTTAAATATTTTCAAATTGTTAACTATTGTGATTTATAGTACTTTTTTCTTAGTTTACAAATATATAAATTCTATTTCAAATAGGGACCCTTTTGTCCATAAAACAAATTCTTTTTAAGAAAAAAAGAAATTCAAAAATGTCCATGAAAATTTTCAAGTTTTTGAAAAAAAAAAAAAAAAAATTGAAAATGAGTTTTCCAAAAACCAAAAAGTGGTGTTGACTTTTTTTTCAAATTTTGTCCCCACTCACAAAACTGCCAAATGTTTTCAAGTGAAATGCATGTCCAAACATAATTTCAAATTTCAAATATTATTTTTCAACTTAACTCCAAATATTTTTTAAAAAATTATAATTTTTATGTCCAAACGCCTATTTAAAAATACTAAGTTCAATTTATGATTAAAATTGAGAAATTTTACACTTAAAATCCAAATAATACCATATATAAATTAAGTGTAACGACCCCACCGGTTGTGTTGAGCATTTACACTTCGCTCGGTAGTTTGGGGCACAAGTAGCTCTGTATATGTATTATGACTTGTGTGAATTATCGGTTTTGGGTTTCAAGTTATTCGGAATCGATTTGGAAGAATGAATTTCACAACCGAAGCTTTAGAGTTGGAGGAGTTGACTGAGTTTGACTTTTGTAAAATTTGACCCCGGAACGGAGTTTTGATAGTCCCGTTAGGTCTGGATGGTGATTTTAGACTTGGGCGTATGCCTGGATTTGCATTTGGATACTTCTAGAAGGTTTCAGCGCTAATTGGTGAAACTTGAAAATTTGAAGGATTGGAAAGTTTCATAAGTTTGACCGAGAGTTGACTTCGAGGATATCGGATTCAGATTGATGTTACAAGAATTAAAATAGCTTTGTTATGTCATTTGGGACTTATTTACAAAATTTGATGTCATTCACGGTTGATTTGATATGTTTCGGCGCGAGTTCTGAAAGTTAAAACTACAAAGTTCATTTGAGTTCGAATTGAGGTGCGATTTATCGTTTCGATGTTATTACGCGTGATTTGAGGCCTAAAGTAGGTTCGTGTTATGTCATGGGACTTGTTGGTATATTTAGACGGGGTCCCGAGGGGCTCAGGGGGAGCTTTAAACGAGGTTCAGATTATTTTTTTGCATGTTGCCAATTTGCTAAGGCTGCTGGTTCTGGTGCGACCGCACCTGCGGAGTTATGGGCACAGGTGTGGAGCCACCAAATCGTCAAAAGAGTCACAGGAGCGGAAGTGGAACTAGGAGCAGGGCTCCATAGATGCAATAAATGGGTCGCACCTTTGAAAGCGCGGAAGCGGTGCCTTGGGTCGCAGGGGCGAGGTACGCCGCAGGTGCGATGGCAGAGTTGCACCTACAGGCGCGCAGGTGCAAAGTGATGTTCCGCAAAAGCGATGGCTGCTGATTTTGGTTTGTTTGCAGAAGTGAATATTGGGCCGCCTGCGCTTGTCCGCAGAAGCGGAAATTTCATTCGCAAATGCGAAAACTGTTGGGCAGAACCTATAAATCGAGGTTTTGGTTCTTTTATCATATTTTGAGATTTGTGGCTCGGATTGAGGCGATTTTTAAAGTTATTTTCACCACGTGGATTGGAGTAAGTGTTCTCTATTCGCTTTTGATCATATTTCATGAATCCACCTTCGATTTTGGCATTTGGATTATGAATTGTAAAGAGAAGTTGAGCCTTTTAGCCTAAAGTTTTATATAGTGAGTTTTTGAGTTTTGAACATCATTTCGGAGTCGGATTTGAGTGAAATTAGGATGGTTAGACTCGTAAGTGAATGGGCTGTCAGATTTATAAGTTTCGTCGGGTTCCGAGGCGTGGTCCCGGGGGTGACTTTTTGGTCGATATTGGGCTTTTGAATTAAGGATTCCACGTTTATCATTTGGAATTGTTTTCCTAGGCATTATTTGATGTATTTGAGTTGCTTTAGACTAGTTTTGAGCCGTTCGGAGGTCGCTACACACAGAATGGCATTTTGAAGCATCATTTGACTTGCTCGGTATCAGATTTGGTTTGTTCGAGACAAATAACACTTATAAACTTGGTGTTCAGGGTATAAAACCCCGAATTACGTGCTATGTGATTGGTATTGAGGTGACGCGCATGCTAGGTGACGAGCGTGTGGTCATGCACCATGCGACTTGTGATTTAGTCAGTTCTATGGAACTGTGATCACGCTCAACTATGTCTAATAAAAGACTAAGCGGGCGTTGCAAATATAATCCGGGGTATTATGCCCAGAGTCGATCCCACAGGGAGTTAACGTATCAAGCAAGCTGTCAGAATACTAAACTTTCACTTGGTGTTGTTTAAACTACTACAACTGAATGAAAATATTAAAACTAAAGATTAACTACAGATAAGGTATAAACAATTGTAATAAAGGTCTAAGGTTATGATTTCCCCCGTCGGTGAACTTACTTCTCGGGTACTTCATATAGCTTGATTAGTTGTCTCTATCAATCATGAACACTCTATCTACCATAAATCTCTCTCAAGTAATTATGATAATTTACTAGACGCACTCTCTCAAGTTACGCTAGCTAGATTGCATTACAGTTCACTTTAGATTGCACCCGAGGTATCGTTATCTCTAATCCAACCTCTAAACCCTCGGTTATGACTGTCGTCTATACTCCGGGAGTGATGTTGTTCAAACAACTACCTAAATATGCACTCTCTCTCAAGTAGATACATAATAAATAGGAACAGCTAATTGAGGGCCCTTCAATCAACTACAACAAGAACGTAGTTGAACAAATAGAGATTAATCAACCAATCAAAACTATATTAATATCACAATAAGTTTATCCTCCAACGGGTTCCACCAAAACCCTAGATTAAGAAAATTAGCTACTCATATTCATAAGAATCAATTCTAAAATAACTTGCATAATTGAACTACAAAATAATGAATAAAAGCTATAAAAATCAATGTTTGCTTCACTGAGTAGTAATCAACAAGTTTTTCTTCACTTCAATGGCTTTCTCCCCTCTCAAGTTGTGTTTTGGGGTCTATTTATATGTTTGGGATAAACCCTAAACATGTAGGAGACTTCTATTCCAACCGAGAAATACTTAAAACCTTTAAAATTCGGAATTGACCGGACCTCGGGACCCAGGCGTTTGGGCTCAAACGCCCCCTTAAAGACAGGGTAGACCTGGCTTTAGGGCTCTAACGCCCCACTAACGCCAGGCTGACCCTGGCTTTAGGGTCCAAACGCCCCACTAATGCCCGGGTTGGCCTGACTTTAAGGCCAAAACGCCCGGCTATAGCCCGGGTCACTCCTTTTCGACTCTTGATCGTATTTTCGACGTTCATGCATCCATTTAGCTCGATTTCCATCTCCAATGCACCTACACATGAAATAGACTCCATTATGCACATAAAAAGTGTATTTTATCATTAACACACATAAAATGTAAGGCACATAACGTGTTAAACCATGAATTCTAGCCACGCATCAAACTGCATAGTTGATAATCTTGTTGTTATCTGTATATTCCCCATGTGTTAGAAAAATTGAGCTGCAAGTCATGTTAGAAATCATGCTTAGGCCATATGTTGAATTATTTGTTTAATGAGATATAACGCACTCAGTCACAACTATTAATTTCATATCATAACTTAGTCTATGTTGTCATTTATTTATACATTATATAATTATTGTTTGGGCTGATCATCATGATTCTTGTGAGCCCGAGAGACTGGAGAGATTGATGATTAAGTGAGGCCGAGGGCTTGATTGTGAGGATATTTATGGTATCGGGCTGCATGCCCCATCATGTTTATTTGATTCATGCCATGATTAACTTATTATAGCGCTTGGACTGGAATTGTCCCTCTGGAGTCTGCACATCCACAGTGGCCATAGATACCTATTGAGTGCGAGTGTGATTGCGTGTACCGAGCGCGAGTGCTGAGCGATTGGGAGGATTGAGTGACTGTGAGGACTGAGTGACTGGGAGGACTGGGTGATTGGGAGGACTGAGTGGATTGATACTCTAAGAGTATGAATATGGTTGTTCACTATGTTGTGTTGCACTCGACATGCACACTTGACATACAGGCATAGAAATGCATTTTCCTTATGATGTATGGTATCATGTCATTCATGACTTCTTATACACATTGACTGTAGGCATAGATGTGTACTTTACTCATGCCATTTGATAATGAAACATTTACATGTTGAAAGGTTTCGGAAAGAACATCACAGTTTTACAAACTTATTTATATTTTGGTGCTTTCAGTAAAAGATTTGGGTTTTACTGTTTTGTTTGAAAAATATGCATATTTCCCGTAAATGTGAACGAGTTGAGCATCATAACTCTGGGTTATTTTATGGAACTATTGTTATTATGATTGTTATGAATTGCCGCGAGTTATTGGACTCGGACTCTAACCCTTGCCCCAGCTCGTCACTACTTTCAACCTTATGTTAGGTTTGTTACTTATTGAGTACATGGAGTCGGTTGTACTCATACTACACTCTACACCTTGTGTGCAAATGTTGGATGCTGATGTTGCTGCATATAGCGGGAGCTGGATTTGAAGATGTACCTGCGTTTCAGGTATGGCTATCACTTGTCTTTGGTAGCATTAGATTCGAAGTCTGTTCTTTTACATTTCAAACAGATGTTGTAATTATTTCAATTCAGTTTTGTAAAGAAATCTAAATATTAGACGCTCATGATTTGTTTACCCGTCCTTGGGAAATGCTTTGTATAATAGTTCAGTTGTATTATCATTTCTTCTCTTAATAAATATTATTTGAACTAGTTTATTGTTAGTTGACTTATCTAACGGGTTGGGTTAGGTCCCTTCATAGCTAGTTGGATTTTGAGTCGTGACATTGAGATAAAAAAAGTTATATGTTTCGTATATTATGCGTAAATTTGGAAGTGGTTCAAAGTAAACTTGTTAATCGGGCCGAGCTGACCCATTCACAGCTCGGTTCGACCCGATTCAGCTCGGGTCAGCCCGGTACTGTAGGGGGCAGGCTGGGGAGGGTTGGACCAGTGGGCGGGCTACAACGGACATTTTTTGGTAACCGATGCACCAGAACCCGGTTAACCCGGTTACCCGTTACCGGGTTTTTACCGGGCTACAACTCGGTCCATCCCAGTTACCGTTATAATTTTTTTAAATTTTATTTCTTGACCGTTGCTAACGGTTAAATTCAAAAATGACCGTTAGACAACGACCATTTTTTGTAGAAATGGCGATTTCAGCGTACTCCTTTAAGAAAATAGCCCCCACCCCTAATAATTAATAATTATAATTTTAACCTTTTAAAAACTATAAATAACCCCCCTTCTTCTTCATTTTTCTCGCAATTTACTCTCTTACTACTCTAATTCTCTCTCAATTATCTCTTGATAATATTGATTATTGCTCTTAAATCAAATATATACTCAAGTATTCAAGTGAAGTGTGGTATCAAGCATCATTCTATCAATTGAAGTTTGATATCAAATTTAGTGCTTCATCCGAAATCTCGGTACTCATTCCATCTCTTTCTCTTATTTGGTGTATATTTTTATTTTATTATTTAGAATTATTAATTTAATTTCTTAATTTAATTTACATAATGGATATATTTGGAGCATCCAAAAAAGCGTGCACTAGTAGAGATGGTAGTAGTAAGAAAACTTCTAAAAAATCAAGAGGTGGTGATGGTTCTTCTAGTACCTTTACACATATTTTTGAAAGTTCACCTGAAAATTTAAATGTAGATTATGAGCGACTTCAAGAAAATTATGGTATAGATGATGATTTAGATGATATTCAATCACCTCATAATCTTGAAACACCACCAGCTACACCTAGAAATGCTAGTCAAACTCAAAATATTAGGGGTGGAGGTCGTGGTAATACAGGTAGGCCTCCCCTCCCTATTAAGAGGAATCGGAGATTAAGAAGTAAGTATTGGAATTTTTTTGAAAGACTAGAAGAAGATAAAAATTATGTAAGATGTCAAATTTGTAAGGAAATTTATAAACATGAGACCGGAGGAAACGGAGGGGGAACGAGGAAACTTCGTAGGCACATGTTAGATAACCACCCTATTGCATGGGATGCTGATGAGGAAGGTGGTCAACAAAAACCCCGGGTACTTGCGGTTTAATGGGTAAATACGATATAGTGAAAGATCGGGAAAAATTAGGTAAAATGATTGTTTTAGGTTGTCTACCTTTTAGTTTTGCTGCTTCACCAGATCTTGTTACTTATATTCAAAGAGTTTATAACCCTTTGTTTAAAGATATTCCTATAAGTACTTGTAGAGCTGATATCTTTAGGCTTTTTGGACAATATCAGACATATATCCGTTATTTGTTCGCCAGTCTTTCTTGTAGAGTTTTTCTTAATAGATATTGGTCGTGCTGTAAATGGAAATGATTATTTGACTATTACATGCCATTAGATAGATGATAATTTTTATATGCAACAACGTATTATTGCTTTTAAATATGATGAAGATCAAAGTCATACTGGTGCATTTATAAGTAATACTATCTATCAAGTTGCTATATTTTATAATCTTGCAGAAAAAGTTTTGTGTATGTCATTTGATAAGGCTTCTAACAACAATGCTGCTATTACAATATTAAAATTGCATCTACACCCACCACTTCCTGAAATATTTCATGTTAGATGTGCATGTCATATTTGTAATTTAATTGTGAAGAGTGACCTTGAATTATTTAGAGATGAGACCACTTTAGTTAGAAGAGTTGTTGGTGTAATTCAAGGAAATAATAGAAGTGCTAGATTAACTGCATTTAAGGAAAAATGTGTATAATATGGACTAAAACCAAGACTCATGCCTGAAGAAATAATTACTAGGTGGAATTATACTTAGTTATTCTTACGATGTTATTATAAATATAGAATGCCTATAACTGAAGTTGCTAATTCTCATTGTACTGATCCTAGCCGTTTGTTAACATCTAGAACTTGGGATGCCATTGAAGATGCTGTACAAATTTTACAAAAAATTTATGTTGCTACACTTGAGTTTTCTAGAGCTTATTATCCTACTATTGCAAATGGTTTAGTTCATATTGCTGAAATTTCTCTTTTACTCCATAATTTGAAGAAGAAAGAAGGATATACTTCTGTTGTTGAATCTATACTAGATAAATTTAAAAAATATTTCTACCCAATTCCCTCTATTTACCTAATTGGTGCTATTTTAAACCCTTCTATCAAAATGACCACTTGTCGCCAATTAATCAATGCTTTATATGTTTATATGGATATTGAAACAACTGAAACTCCTGATATTTACACTTGTATTTCTGATCCACACAAATATTTACAAACTTTATATAATTATTATGCTAACATTGTTGATGCTTCTGCTACTGTAGATGCAAATATTCCTTCAAGTTCAGTTTCAACCTCTAGGACCGATGCTTTGGAGGATAATGATGGTGTTGAAGATTATTTGATTTGGTCTACACTAAGAGAGCATCAACAAACCAGTAGCAGGAATATTAATGAATTCCAATTCTACTTGCAAAAGTCACCAAAGCCCCGCACAAAGGAATTTTTACTGCTGGGTTGGTGGAGAAGCAACTCAAATCAATTTCCTGTTCTTTCGGCCATGGCTCGAGACATGCTAAATGTGCCGATTTCAACAATCACATCAGAGAGCAGATTTAGCCAAGCAAGGCAACAACTAGGAGATACCCGTCATTCATTGGGCAACAACGCTTTGGAAATTCTAGTGTGCTTTAGAGATTGGATAAGATCTGAACAACGAAATCAAAGGCATGAAGAGGTAGATGAAGCGAAAGACCAAAAAATTGGAGATATAATGATTTATGGTTCTGATTCAAGCAATACCGACAACCAAGAATCTCATGTTGGCATGGATGAACTTACAAAAATGATACAAAGCATGTGATGTACTCTTTCTTATTTTTTGTAATTGTTGTAAACTTTTAATTTGCAAGTTCAAAAATAAAAAAATTAAAATAGAACTTGCAAATTAATTTGAAGTATTATTTATTATTCAATGAAAATATAAAACAAAAGCCGTCAGAGTTTGATCCTTACATATTACCTATTGGTCTTATTAAATAACTTTTTGTAGCCACTTACTTTTAAATTTCAATTTTAAAATTTTAAAATTCAAATTTCAAATTTAAACCTTTAAACTTTAAACTTTAAACTTTAAACTTTGAGTTTAATTCTAAGTCCTAAAAATTTGCAAACACTTAAGTATCAACTACATTGAATAAAAAAAGAAAAATATGCTAAAAAAAAATATATATTAGCCCAGCCCAGTCCGGACCCGTTAAGTCCGAACCCGGACAGGCTCACCCAAACCCGAAAAATTCCAGCCCGCTAACAGCCCGGGACTCTCAGCCCACTAACAGTCCGAAACAATAACCGAACAAGCTATTTTTTCCGTGTCCAACCCGAACAACCCGCCCGTTAAACACCTCTAGTTCAAAGTACAATTTATCTCAAGATCCAAGACAAACCATTAATGAGTCAAAAAAAGAAAACCAAAAAATGGTTCTTTCAACTTTTCTTTATTGTTTTTGTATGTCTGCAACCCGAAATGGGCGAAAACCCGTTAACCGCCAGTGTCCGCACCGTCACTGAAATTAAGCAAATTAGGGCAAAACAAAGGAGTATCCATTTCAATTTTCAAAATTTGCATAAAAGTAATCATCCAGATTGACACGTGTCCTCATCATGTGCGTCAACAACTGATCTAAACCCTTTATTTACGTACGCAAAAAGAAGAAAAAGAAAAAAAAAGAAAAGGAGAAATTTATAACTTTGTCGTTTTTTGCACAAGATAAATCTCAATCTTACTTCACCGTAAAAAAAAACGAGATTTCCCCAAATCCAAACTTCATTCAAGACAAAAAAGGTATAGTACATATATATAGAAATAATTTATTTACTTTTCCTTGTATTCTTTTAGAAGTGTTAAATAAGTTAGTTGGTTTAAATAGCGTTCTTTTTGTGAAAATTGAGTTAGGTGGGAAAAACACACAGAAAAATTATGGCGAGCAAGAATGAAGTTGTGTCCCTTGAGCTTCCTGCTCCAGCTGGTTGGAAGAAGACGGTATACTTTGTATTTTTTCCCTTTTCTTTATTTTTTTTTCAAGTTTTGTCTTATTTTTGTAAATTTTCTTTTTTGTGTTTGTTTAGCCTTGAAATTTGCTATTATTATGAAAAGGGTTTTGTCTAATTTTGTGTGGCACTTTGTGTTCTTGATGTTTTTCTTCAGGGTTCAATGTTTTTGTTAATTTTTGTTTGCTTAGCCTCAGATTTCCCTTTTATTCTGAAAAGGGTTTTGGTTAATTTTGTGTGCGTATGTGCTATGTTGTGCTCTTTAGTATTTCGTTGATTTGTCGGCTTTTAGTTTTGCAATTGTTTTGAAATGGGGTTTGATGGTATTGTATCAATTGTTTTCTTTAAGTTCCAATTGTTTTGTAGTTCTGTTTATGGCGTTAGCTTTGAATTTTGCAATAGTTCTGAAATGGGTGTCTGGGTTATTGTTTGATTTTGTGTGGTTCAGTAATTTTTTCCGGATAATGGGGAAATCCCCGAAGGCCACTGGTGCGCACAACTCGAAGTCGACAGATGATGAACCCGCTCCTCTACTCTTCTTCACTTTAATATCAGGCTTTTGCCTGTGGCGGGGTTCGAACTGATGATGTTTGATGTGTGCCTAACCCACACATCATGCGCTACGCTCTTACCACTAGAACAGAGCCCTGGGGCTGTGTGGTTAAGTAGTTCTGCCATTTTGAAAATCTTGGTTCCGCCAAAAAGGTTATTCTGCAGGGATTTCTGGGCTGTCTAGTCTTGTTAATGTAGATTTTCGTGCTTAATTGTTATCTCAATTCGGGTCAAATGGGAGATAGGGTTTTCTTGATTTTGAGGTTTTCCTACTTTTGCAAGTTGTTTTAGAGGTTTAGGAGTTTTACCTGTTCCTAACTTCTTGATTCAGTTGTATTCGCGGAAGTTTTTGGTTTGTGTGTATTGTTTTGTCCGTCGTAAGTAAAATTTCCTGCTTTTTGAAAATGTAAAGCTAGGTGCTGTTTAACGTAGGGCATATGCAGAATATCATCTATTACTGTTACGCAATTCATTCCCCTGCGTTTTATTCTAGATACGGTCTTCTTCATGGGTTATGATGAGGAGTTAGAGTTTTTAAGCTTGAGCTGACTAATAGCCTTATATCTTCTATTTACTAATGCAGGAAGGGGGGGGGGGATAGGGCATATACAGA